>BMAW01095174.1:856663-897862 GCA_019974015.1 Nephila pilipes
TTTTTGGTCTTTATTTCCAAACTTCTTAAAATTAAATTAATTTTTTTAGTTTCATAATTGAATATTAGATTGTCCTCTAAACTGAGCTTATATATAAAAATTCGAGATTTAAGCTTATGGGGAAGAAGGCGAAAAGAATTGTGGGAGAAAAAATTTATGTTGTAGCGACACTCTTCAACAACGTTGCAGAAGTTAGAAAGGTCTTAATAAATAGCTTGCGATAAACCGTTAGTGATCATTGCAATCTAACACCAAAAGGCCGTTTGGGGGTCAGAAGTTTCTGCAGTTAACTTTTGTATTCCGGATAAAGAAGTACGAGGAGTAACTTCAAGTTAAAAATTATTATTAACTGAGGTACCTAAGTACAATTTACTACGCATGTTATTCGATGCGCAATGTTGCAAATTACAGCGAATAATGTTTGGTTTTAGGAAGCCATTGTGACATCTGTGACATATCCACATTCCTGGTTTCTATTACTTGATTCGGCCTTCCTTTATATTTCTTGGTCGATCTGCCAACATTGACACTGATAGCATGTTCTGGCGTTTCTATCCCTCTAACGACTACCATTTCCCCCTCATCGAACTCATAAATAATAGAAAGTTTTCAGCATCTGGACAGCCCAAGCCACATGTGATATCCGATATGTCAACAGTTCTGATCATTTAAATATTTCGGTAGAGAGATATGTCAACAGTTCTTATGCCAACAGCACTGAGATGTCAACAGTTCTGATCATTTAAATATTAAAATTGATGGGATTAGTGAGATTCGCCGACAAGAAGCCTATGAAGGTCGATGCTCCGCAAAGAGACTCAGTCCCTGTTTGGTTCCCCCTCGAGACGGTTGTCTTGATACCACCTGTCACAAAATTCTGCAAATAGCTGTATATAACTGAATTAAATATTATTAACTTAAATTATCTTCAAACGGTACATCGTAAATTGAATTAACCCGCGGTATAGAAAAGATGAATTTCAATCTGCTGAAATCTACAAGGACGGCCCTCGAAAGGTCTAGAAACGCTGGGTGATACTTGTAACTTTGGATGGTGACTATGTAGAAAAGTCTCAAGAATTATAAATAAAAATTAAATTTCTTTCCATCGGTTATTTTTCTTTGTAAAATTAAGACTTTACGATACTGTGGGTCATTTCAGTCTATGGCTTCATGAAACCAAATAAGTCAACATGAATAGCTGTAATTTACAACATTTTGTACATAAGGATTTATTAATTTTCTGAATAAATTTCATCCAAGTATATATGGGAAATGAGGTATTTACTGAAATTGTACTACACTTATTAACTTTAAAAGTCTCATTAAAAAACAAAACATGTAGGGCGGTACTAACAAAAAGATAATATTGAAAAAAAAAAAAGTTAACTAGGGTAGGTTTGCCTTTTGATCTCAATTCATCAAGAAGCTCGTACAAATTGCATTCAATTCGATTCAAATAATTTTTGGAAGTTTTATATTTTACGGGATAGATTCATACAAATTTCAAAAGACATCAACTACTGTAAAAAGCAACGTATAACATTTTTTTGTCAAAGGTCCTAAAAAAGTCGAAATGGTAACATTGAAGCGGTGCATTACCTTTTGGAAATGGATGAAGGAGTCTTTCTGGCTTATCAGATTTACGTGGCGATAAGATGCAAGTTTATAATTTGAAATATTTTCTTGCATTAATTTATTAGGTTGAGGTATGTAAAATTTACGAGAAACTATTGATTTCGGTTTTTTTTTTTAAGAAGCTAAATGACCTTGTGAATGAGCGTTAAATACTATCTTTTTCTGCATCGTTTGTGTGACTACTAGGAGTTCTGTATCCTAATGGAGTTTATAATGTACTCGGTTTTGTCAGAAAAAAAATTGTCGGAAGGTGTAGTTGTTTCATTGATTAAATTTTATATATGAATTCATTCTAGTCATGTGCCGCACACTAATCACAGTCTGCTGCATTTACCTGCCACCTAACGATGTAGTGTCACAAATGGATTTAGACCAACTAGTCGATCAGTTACCAGCTCCCTTCCTTCTGCTTGGTGATTTTAATGGACACAGCCCTCAGTGGGGGTATGATGGTACAAATTCTCGTGGTCGGCAGATCGAGCGATTGATCTCTGATCACAATCTCTGTCTGCTGAACACCGACGAGAAGACGTATTTCCATGCTCCCACTAGGACATTTCATTCTCTTGATCTAGCCATTTGTTCACCGACACTGCTACCGTCGCTGAAATTAGAGGTTTTAAATGATCTCTATAATAGTGATCATTTCCCTCTCCTGATCTCCCAGGTTCATGGTAGTGGGGGGGCGATTACGTTCCCCCACTTACCGCTTCAACCGGGCAGATTGGGATTTATTCACACGGTTAGCAGTTATTACCGGTACAATGGTTCAAGATCGAGATATTAATGACTCTGTCCACAATGTCACTACCTCTATCGTGGACGCTGCTGATGCAGCGATACCGAAGAGTGGAACATCACAGAGGAAGATGAGTAAACCATGGTGGAATAAGGAATGTCAATCCTCCTACCGGGAACAAAGGAAATTGTGGGGTATCTTCAGACGATATCCCACAACTGAAAATCTCATAGCCTTTAAAAGGGCAAGGGCGATTGCTCGCAGAGTAAGGCGACATAGTCAGAGGGAATCATGGATCAGGTATGTCTCTTCCATCACATCGTCTACCACAAGTCAACAGTTATGGAGAAAGGTAAAAGCTGCGAACTCCCTGTATCGGGAATTTTCTATCCCGATACTGGAAACCGCAAATGCTGTACATTCTTCACCTGTCGAAGTGGCCAATGTAATCGGCCACTCTTTTGCTAGTGTGTCAAGCTCCGATTCTTACAGCGCTACATTTTTAGCGACTAAGAATCGTACTGAGCAGACACCTATCAACTTCAGGTGTCGGCAACCACTCCCTTACAACTGTGACTTTGACATGTGGGAATTGAGAAAGGCTCTGTCCTTGGCTAAAAATACCAGTCCAGGCTCTGATGGTATAACATACGATATGCTTCGCCACTTGAGCGAGGATTCACTTGTCAGTCTCCTTTACCTATTCAACCGAATATGGAGGGAGCATGTGTTTCCTAGCCAGTGGCAGGAAGCAATCGTTATTCCTATTCTGAAGCCTGGAAAGGACCCAAAGAACCCTCTCCACTATAGGCCTATCGCTCTGACGAGTTGCCTGTGTAAGACGCTAGAACGTATGGTCAATGCCCGTCTCGTATATCAATTGGAAAAGAATCAATGCATTCCTCCGTTTCAGAGTGGCTTCCGTAAAGGAAGATCCACAGTAGATAACATCCTTCTACTCGAAAGTCAGATTCGTTCTGCTTTCGTACGGAGGAATCATTTGGTTTCTATTTTCTTTGATATCGAAAAGGCATATGACCGTACGTGGCGCTATGGGATTCTGCGCACTCTTTACGATTATGGTCTGAGAGGCAATTTACCTCTTTTTATTAAAATGTTTTTAAATTTCAGATCATTTAAAGTACGGGTTGGTAATGTTTTATCTTCATCTTTTATTCAGTTTGAAGGAGTTCCTCAGGGGAGCATTTTGAGCCCCACTCTTTTTATTTGTCACATTTCTCCCATTCTTTCTCATTTACAACCTTCAGTTCATGGTTCATTATACGTTGACGATCTGCAGATTTCCTGCGAAGGATCGGCAATGCGTATCATTGAGCGACGACTTCAGACCGCAGTCAATAACCTGGTTACATGGTGTGACGCAAATGGGCATAGTATTTCTGCCAGCAAGAGTAGTTGCGTGCATTTTTGTAGGAAACGGGGTCTCCATCCCGATCCTGACATTCGCATCCGTAATACGTCTATTCCGGTCGTCCCTGACGTCCGCTTCCTCGGAGTAATTTTCGACCGCAAACTCACTTTCCTTCCGCACATTTTATATCTGCGGAGGAAATGTGAGAAATCCCTGAATATCTTGAAGGTGTTATCCAACACCTCTTGGGGAGCGGATCGAACTTCATTACTCCGAGTGTATCAGTCGGTGATTCTGTCTCGGATCGACTACGGATGTGTCGTCTACGGATCTGCCTGCAAAACTACCTTGCGGAAGCTTGACCCAGTCCACCATAATGCTCTGAGAATCTGCTGTGGTGCGTTCCGAACGTCACCTGTGCAGAGTCTGTATGTCATTTGTAACCAGCTACCTTTGGTTTCGCGGCGCCTGAAACTGTCGCTCTATTATCATTTCAAAATGTCATCTCTCCCATCTCACCCATTAAAGACCATTTCTATCAGCCCGTCTTTAAGGAGATTGTACAGTGCTCGTCCTTCTTTCATCCGTCCTTTTTCTGAAAGGGTGAAAGACTTCATCGAGGAACTCAGCCTACATGACTTGGGTATTCAACAAAGAAATTTTATTAAATTTCCACCCTGGAATGTTCCAAGGTTTACTTTCCATAACCCATTTGCTTTATTCAACAAATCCAACACATGTCCCATTGTTCTCCAGAGAATCTTTGCCTTCCATCGCTGTCAGTATGAGGATTATATTCCGATATACACGGATGGATCGAAAGGAACTGGATACGTCGGCTGTGGTGTCATTTCGAACGACATCAGGCACAGTTACCGGCTCGACTCTTCCTGCAGTGTCTACACTGCCGAAGCAGTCGCCATCTACTGTGCCCTGAAATTTGTCGAGAAATCCAGTTCTCGAAAGTTCGTTATATATACGGACAGCAGGAGCGTCCTGGAAACATTGGTATATCTGGACGATAGAAGTCATCCTATCGTGGTTGAAATTGCCGGTATTATCTGTCAGCTTTATAGCAGGGGTTATGACATGAAATTCTGCTGGATACCTAGTCATGTAGGTATTTTAGGAAATGAACAAGCGGACTTGGCTGCACGTTCGGCAACGAATCCTCTGCAGTTTGCAGTCCCATTTGAAGACTTACGACGTCACATTTTAAATCTCATTCATCAGACATGGCAGGAATCGTGGAATTTACAGATAAATAACAAATTACACTCGGTGATGCCGATCATCGGAGAATGGCCTGTATTTCCAGTGCGAAGAGCCGATGTCAGATTGACTCGCCTTCGCATTGGACATACTCGTTTTACACACAAACATCTTTTGTTTGGAGAAGATGCTCCCGAGTGTCCTTCCTGTCATGTCCCTTATTCTATTCATCACATTTTAATTGACTGTCCGGTGTTTGATCATCATCGCCGGACTTTTTTTCAATCATCTGTTTTAAAACTTTCTGACTTGGTGGGGGAAACCCCCCACCATAACTTATTTGCCTTTTTAAGATATATTGGCCTTTTACACCACATTTGATTTTTAACTTTTTATCTTTTGTATGTTATTTATGTTTGTCTTGCGTTTTTAGGCTGTTACTTTTTAAATAAATTTTAACTAATGTTTGGCGCAGCATAGCCTACTTTGGCTCTTGCGCCATTAAAATCTACTATCACTCACTCACTCTAGTCATGTGCATTTTTATCTTCTGAGGGACATTATTTGAGAAAATTACAAAAATTTGTATAACGACTTAGAGCGTAAACGTGTTTCATATGTCTACGACTGATTTCATAATCAAAGTCTTCTAACATCAATGCTTATCGAGCGATTTTAGCAGGTAGGTCTTTTTTTGTGCATCGTTTTTTGGAAATCTTTACAAGCTGTTATAATTTTGGTACCTAATATTTAGTTTTGAAATTTATTAAGCGCCTGGATGAAGTGTGAGCTTAGAGTCCATAACTAAGATATTTTCTTGTTGAACTGTAATTTTGCGACTAAAATAATGTATGGGGTGAAAGTGTCAATCGTCCGATTTTTGTAAAAGTATGGGGCCTTAACTCAACGTACGTTATCAGGACTTTTGAGGGGATATTCAGTATTCAGGAAAAGGCCATGCCTCTTGAAATCCCCGGTAGAAATGACGATGTGTTAGAAAACCCGCGATTTACTAGCATGCTTTCCATTAGAGTGCCGTCTATTTCACCGGTTGCACTTCCCTGATGTAGAGTACAGTGAAAATTACTTGTTTAGATGTTTCTATCACCCCCTTAAATTTTTGCACATGAGTTTCGAAACAATCTGTATCATGATAATAAATCTCGACCGTTAAGTGTAACTTTGTTAAAATCATAATTATCAATCTCAAACATTATCCATTAAATTTGTTAAATTCTTGTTAATCAGTTTTGAACATTAAGATGGACTCAATTAAACTTATTATTATCAATCTCGAACGTTGAGGGTTAACTTAGTTAAAATAATAATATAACTGATTTTTGGAAGTGCTTCAAGCTCCAAATCGAAGCAAAGTAGGAAATTCAAAGTCTTGAATATGTTAATTAAAAACATATCTTTTTAAATGACAGTGTCAGAGTAATTTCTTAAGCGTATTCATTCTTCCATTAAAAGAAGTCTCATCATCGATTCGAAAGATAAGACATAAGTTTAATTTCAAATATGGGATTTTTTCATTACTTTAAGAGCCCGTTATTACATTTTAAAACGAGACAAGGCTGCGAAAAGTTTTTGATCAGAACAAGAAACTTTAATTCTCCTCTCAGTTTGGATTTATTCTTTGAAAATTAATGCAAATGTAAGCGAAAGTTTTGTAATCTTTCAACAAATCAAAAGCCATCATTTCATATCAAAAAGGAAAAAAAAACCTCTTTCCCCGTGATTCTCTGAAAGAAATTAAGTTTTCAAATTGAAAATGAGGAAATATTTCAATTCTATAGAAATGTCTGCAAACCTGGGAAATTAGCGATTTAGAAAAATAATCATTCAAGATGTGATATTATTTTGTCAGAATCACAGAATTGTTCACAGTAGAACATTGTATATTTTAATCAGTGGATATTTTATGTATTTTATAATATTTTTATCCTAGCTTCCTATAAATTCAGAAAAATTGTCGTTACATTTTGATAGCGCCAAACCACCCACAAACATAAATATTGTATTTTTATTCAACTGCCTTTTCCAAGCTCCCGTATTTGCTCTGAGTGGATTGGTCGCGAGTTCATTACCTGAGTTGTCTCGGACGGGTCGTGATTTGCAGTGTTGATGCCATGTTGTGTAGGGCAACTGATAGACGTTTAATCTGTCATGGGATCCCAGTACTCACGTGGAAGGCTGTGATTAACTGTTAGATTGGTTTTATTAACGTCACACTAGAAGCAACGAGAGGGCTATTGGCGATGGACCTCGTAATTTTGAACTTCAGTCTAATGACGAGGACGACACATGAGCTGGCATCTTCTTCACCTACTTTCAACACTACGTCAAAGGGAAAACTTCCTGAAGAGCTGTGGGACATAGGAAGTGGTGGGCAGCTCAGATGCCCTCCTCTTCACTTTACCGTGGTTCAAGATTACGTGGTCCATTGCAAATTGCCCTCTTGTTGTTTCATAAAGGACTTAAATAAACATTGAGTAAACCAAAATCCTCATTCCGGAACAAAATAAATTACTTTTTTTATTGTTTATTAACATTGCCCTGGAAGCAACACAGTATTCATTGACAACGGACCTCGTGATTTTAAACCTCAGTCAAGTGTCGAGTAAGATACCTGAGATGGCACCCACTTTAAAAGCTTTCCCGCCACGCCAACAAGAGGACTTGGAACCCCGACAAATTTAATATGTATTAAACCTACTTCACGGCGGCTATTTAGTGGTATCAATTCTCGAACCAACGGCTCGACAGAAACAAAGAGGCTGCGAACCCGCGACCATGACTACGAGACTACTGTGACCTCACAAAAGAGATGGAAATTCCGCTTGTTTCAGTTACAACAACTAAAATGACTGTGAGTGGTCCTGGTTCAGAATTTTGGGGCTAGTGGTATTTTAGTCCTTTGGTTCCAGTCCTAATAATAAACTCATGTTTCTCCTTTTTTTTTTGAGAGCTACTTAAATTAAAACCATTTTTAACAGGCCTTTGTTTTGTGTTTCTCTGTTTGTAAATCTGTATCAAAATGAGTGCAAGGCTCTTAAGCCCTCAATTTGTCTATATTATAAATAATAAAAAATATCCGTACATACTCATTGTGTTATTAGCTATGAATTAATAATAACATTTCTTATTAGTATCATTGTGGTATCATTGGGAACAATTTAAAAGAAATGAATGAAAGGATTAAAAGAATGATGCCCGAATTTTCTGTAAATTTAATTATTTTTCGAATATAGGATTTATAACTAGATATATAATTCAATAAAACAGAAAAAAATACAACATTATATATTGTAATACAGAATTGTAAATACTATATTAAATGTTATTACGCTAAATTTTGGATTCTGCTGTCTTCTAAACAGAACAACACTCATGGAGGAAAACACCTGTTTTATAAGCAAGATATATAACTATCAGTTGAAAAGTCCCCGGGTTGACACATAGATGGCACTACTAGAATTAAATCCATATGTTTTTTAGTTAGCCCTAACCCTCAAAAGTTGCGTGTATAAATTTGACAGCTGTCGGATCATTAGTTTGTGAATTATAGCATTTTGAGTGAAGCACCTTTTGTTATTGTGAAAAAAATGGATAAAAAGGAATTTCGCGTGTTGATAAAATATTGCTTTTTGAAGGGAAAAAATACAGTTAAAGAAAAACTTGGCTTGATACCGAGTTTCTGGACACTGCCTCAGGAAAATCAACCATCGAGGATTGGTATGCTAAGTTTAGACGTGGTGAAATGAGCACCGAAGACGGTGAACGCCCAAAAGAGGTTGTTACCGACGAAAACATTAAAAAAATCCACAAAATGATTTTGAATGACCGTCAATTGAAATTAAATGAAATAGCAGACACTCTAAAGATATCAACTGAACGTGTACATCATATCATTCACGAATATTTGGGTATGAGAAAGCTCTGTGCAAAGTGGGTGCCGCGCGAGCTCACTTTTGACCAAAAACAACGACGAACTGATGATTCGGAGCAGTATTTGAAGATGATCAAGCGTAATAAACCCGAGTTTTTGCGTCGATATGTGACAAAGGATGAAACATGGCTCCATCATTTCACTCCGAAGTCCAATCGACAGTCATCCGAGTGGACTGCACACGATGAACCCGCTCCAAAGCGTGGAAAAACGCAACAGTCGGCTGGCAAGGTTATGGCGTCTGTATTTTGGGATGCGCATGGAATAATTTTCATTGACTACCTTGAAAAAGGAAGGGCCATCAACAGTGACTGTTACATAGCGTTATTGGACCGTTTGAAGGACGAAATCGCCGAAAAACGGCCGCATTTGAAGAAAAAGAAAGTGCTGCTTCACCGTGACAATGCACCGTGTCACAAGTCAGTGAATACGATGGCAAAAATCCATGAACCGGGCTTCGAATTTCTTCCTCATCCACCGTATTCTCCAGATCCAGCGACTATTTCCTGTTTTCAGATCTCAAAAGAATGCTCGCTGGGAAGAAATTTTCGTCGAATGAAGAGGTGATCGCCGAAACTGAGGCCTATTTTGAAGCAAAGGACAAATCGTACTACAAAAATGGTATCGAAAAGTTGGAGGGTCGCTACAATCAGTGTATCACCCTTGAAGGGAATTATGTTGAATAAAAAAAAAATAATTTTGCCAAAAAAATGTGTTTTACTATGGTAGGCCGGGGACTTTTCAATTGACCTGTTACATACCTGGAAGTAAAGCGGAATAAGTAGGCTTAACCTTGGCGATAAACTAGGCGACAAATTTGATCACCAAAGGTCGTAAAATTTGGCAGTATTTCTTGATGTCTCTAGGTGATAGAAGAATATGCTAAGATATTCTCCCAAGGGTATGTAAATGAGCCACTGGTGTATCAGGAGTGTGTACGAAGATGTAGTGTATGTTGTCTACAATGTGATTGCTGCGTTTAGTGAATGTGGGAACTTAAATGGATGCTGTTTAGTTTTCTTTCTCCTGTTAAAAGCAAATATAGATATTCTGAGAATAAATTTGAATTGCTCGGAAAGATCCTTCTTTTTTGATTGCGTGGACCTTTCTTGCATTCGAACCACGCAAACAGAACTAATTTACTGTATTTATTAGATTGTTTAATTAATCAAATATTCTATACTAAGTGTAATTTTTGTATACTTTTATTCATTTTGCAGCTGCTGTTGGCTTAGAAACGATTTTTGAAAAAGAGTAAGAAATATTCATGTGCTTCTTCATTGAAACGAATTTAAGCCTATTTTCATTTGAATTTTTAAAATAAAATTATCAATATTTGTGGTGGGAAATTTCACTCGGTTAGTTTCAATTTATTTTAAAACTTTTTCTTTACAACTCTTGTGATGGAAAAACTTTTGCTTTTGAAACCCTTTCAAAAGATTTGTAGTTTGGTGGAAAAAATAAATTTTCTCGGTTTGAATAGATTTTCTTTAGTTTCGTTTCGAATGAATACTTTCGGAATGGAAAATTTTTGATTATATTAAAGTCTCCCGACCGATGCACCGCGAGTTTTGGTACGATTCAATGCTTTAGAAAAATCCAGGGATATTCTGCTCTTTTTAAGATAAAACACGATATGAGACCTGACCTTAATCCATGTAACTTTTACAGCACCAAACTTTTTACGAAGTTAGAATCACAAATCAAAATGAGAACTAGAATATTTCTTTATTAGCCACCCAAGGGGCTATTAATTTAGTTGGAAAATTTTTGGCGTAACAGATCACTTTCCAATTTTTTACCGTTTACTTAAATTTTAATTACATGCAGATGAAATAATATTCAATTCAATAATTTTTCGTTTGCTTTAGTTTTAATTAAATTTAGCTTAAATATATTTAATTTAATAATTTATTGTTTGCTTTGATTTTAATTACATTTAGCTTAAATATGTTCAATTTAATAATTTGTCGATTTCTTTAATTTCATTATCGGAAAAGTTTACTATTGTCCATTTCTCGATGTTTCATCGTTTATTTTAATTCTTTGAGTAATTTAATAATAATTATAAGAAAAACGCGCACCTTGGGTGGCTAAATCTGTTCTTTGCTAAGATTTGTATAGAAACCCTTTTTTATGTAAAATTGTATTATTTTTAGAGTAAAAGTAATTTTTAATTGTATGGAAAAGGATTCAGTAGATGGATTGTTGAATTATATTTAGTCAAGAAGCAATGACATCAAATAAATGAGTAGATTGGACACCTAGAAAGAAATGCAAGATTATTGTATTGCAAGAAAGTGTTTTTTCCTTTGCTGAAATTGCAAGACAGATGGGTGGTTCAGTGACTACCTCTGGAGTCTGAAAATTTTATTTACGATAACAGGAGACAAGTTCTATTAAAAACAAAACAGGAAAAAGCCGAAAAAGGGTCACCATATCTGTTGATGACAGAAAAATAAAAAGACTATGTTTCCTAAGTAGAAGAATGTCATCAACGGCCATCAGAAGTTATCTGAATGATGCTGGTGTTTCTGTATGTTCAAGAACTATCAGGAGAAGATCAAGAGATGTTGGACTAAGAGATATAATTCCACGAAAAATGCCTTATTTCAATTTGCTGCAGCGCAGAAAAAGACTACAATGGGAAAAAGATCACATTAATTGGACAGATGAACTGTGGTCACAAGTTTTATGGAGCGATGAAACTAAGATATCGTTATTCGATAGTGATGGGCGAAAATATGTTAGACGTAGAATAGCTGAGGAGATACATTCTGACTGCACTCGGGCAACTATGAAGAACCCCCTTAGTGTTATGATTTGGCCATACACATCAGCAGATGGTATAGGTCGCTTTTATGTCACCTATTGGACACTGAATGCCAGAAAATACATTGACTCTGTTCTGGAACCAAAACTCTTATCTTTCATCAGGGATTTCTTTCCCAACAATGCTTCATTTATTTTTCAGTAGGATTCTGCTCCATACTACACAGCAAAATTATCGAAAGAGTAGTTTTGTATGAAGAGCTATGAATTGTTGTCCTGGACAAGAAACAATCCTGACCTAAATCCTATCGAACACTTGTCTCATAGTTTGAAAACTCTTGTAAGAATGAGGCGCCCATCAAATGAAAGGGAAATTAATTGAAGATATGATTGTGTGTGTGTGTTTCCTAGCATCATGTAGTAACAATGGAAGAGCATAAAACTATCGTCAGCTCAATGAAACATCCATGTGAAGCTATAATAAAAAATAAAGGACACCTTACTAAGTACTGATAACTCACTGCAATCATCAGTATATAATGTATATCGATAATTATTACAGATTAACTTTTTTATATTGAAAATATTTGAATTTTGTTTTTTAAATTGAATTCAGTATTGAATTCTTCTTTAAAATGGATGTAAACGACTTTGCATTTTGTGAAACGTAATAATTTCTATAAGCGTACAAAGTGAAAAAACATAAAACTTTCCGAAAGGGAACACAATTTTGACCACCATGTATATACATATATATATATATATGCATACACTCTTGTAATCCACTAATCATACCGAAATCAGCCGCTTTGCGAAATCTATTAATTTTACCAGCCATAAAGAAGACTAAATAACAGGTTGCACTTATTTATAAATTTTGTTCGGTACATTAAATCTATACATACTTGAGTTTCTTTTTATCACATGCTATAAATTGGGTTATTTTTAAAGCTCGTTTTCCCACTATATCTCAAAATAAATTTTTTATATTCTTCCTTAGCTTTTTCCAATATTTCTTCGAGTTATTTATATCTAGATGTGCCGAAGGGTGTTAATAAAATGCAGGGGGAGAAAAAGTTTTTGATGGATCCTCAGAAAGCCAATTTTCCCATTTCGGGAATTCGACATAAAAGTTTTGTCGCTGGGAGCCACGTGATGGTGCTGTTTACGACCTGGACGCAGACGGTCGAACGGAAACTACTTTTTCGAATTGCGTCTGCGCCTTCGAGAGATTTTGCTCTTGTAAGATCTGTTTTTCTGTTGCAAAGTCGTAAATTTCGTATTTAGAAACACGTCAGTGGGTTTGGATTGCTCTAGCAATCGAAGAAAAGGGGTTTCATATTTAAATATTGCTTCCCAAATGTTTTTCTTCTTCTTTAAGTTGTGTTTTATTAAGGTACTCTCTCTTTTTATTGACATCTTATTGGCTAGTTCTCGCTGTCGATCATGGTACGAAATAATTTTCGAAGGAAAGTTTTCCAGATAAACGTTTCAGAAGGAACTGTATTTTCGTCTATTCCACTCGAGGAGAAATTAAAGTAGCCCTTTGAAAACGTCGGTGTAGTGATTACTGAAGACATTATTCGGGTTTAATATTTATTAATGAAATTACAGGATAAAATTGAGACTTCTCAGGTAAGAATAGTTTAGTTTTTGGTGGAACTAAGTCGTCTAAAATGATTAGATATGCGAGGTAGTCTAAAAATTTACCGGTGTAGCGTACAGGAATGAGTAAATTTACGGTAGTATTTATCCGTTGATATGATCGTACCGAAGATGTCCATGAACGTAACGCCCTCCTCATCCCAAACATTCGTCGTCATAACTTTTCCGGCCGATGAGACCGTCTTCGTTGGAATAGATTCACTGGAAGGAACCTATAATTTTTGTTGTTGCTTAAATTCCGGTACATAACGCTGAATGCTGGTCTCAAAGACGGTGACACCTCGAAGCCGCAGCATTCAGATTTTAATTTGGCACCAAATGATTGACATATCAAAAATAGCCTTTGAATCAGATGCAAGGATTGAAAGGTAACCCTAACTTATTTTAACAACGTTATTTGCCCCCCCCCCCCCACCAAATGTACTTTTTTTGCTATCCTTGTATATGTGAAATACTATTATGTATGAACTTGGAAGTAAATTTGACGATTTGGCGCGACGTACAAATCGAGAGTGGAGTACCAGCTCAGGTGACGATTTTGTGATCTGATCGTCGCTCAAAATTACGAGGTATATAGGCCACGTTTATTGGACCTTTGTGTCCGTCAGAAATAAAGAGTTGGAAATATTCAAAACAACATTAAATGAAGTCAGATTCATCTAAGAGTCGTAGGTTCGAGCTTCAAAACTCTCGAAAGTTACAGTAGGACTAACTAGGACTTATGCATTTTAACTATAGTTTGACCTCAATGTCTTCATATGATGTAATATGGAGTAATTGATTGATTGCTTATTAACATGCTATTTGGAAGCAATATGAGGGCTATTGGTGATGCACCTCGTAATTTTACGCCTCTGTCAAGTGACGAGGACAACACATAGCTGGTACCTTCCTCTCCAAAATTCCACATCACGCCAATGGAATGACTTGGAGCCTCAACAGATGTGACATACATTTGCTCCATTACACGGCGGATATTTAGTGGCATCAGTTCTTGAATCCCAGACTCGACGAAAACTACACTGAGATCATGACAATTTGGTTACTGCGGCCATTTCGTATAGGTTTATAAAATCGAATGGTAAATGTTATTACATCAATTCTCAAATCACATTCGATCGACAAAATATGTAATTTAAAGAGAGAGCAGACGTGGAATCATTGGGGGCATGGTCGCGTGTTAATGACCGGAATTATTTACGTTGAATAGTGTGTTCAAGTCCTGATGCACTAAAAACCCAATGACGCAGAAAAAAATAACTTATATATCAAATTTTCATGCGTATTTCAATTCAAAATAACACACAATTCTCTAAATTCTTGTTGAAGGTAAGTAGAAAGTTACCTATCTTAGTTCTAGTTGACGGTACGTCATCAATGTCTACTTCTAAAGAGTCTTATTCCATAAGCGAATACCTATTAAATTTTATTGCATACTAAAGAGACACACTACTCTGCATACTTATTTACTAATTTCTTCTCACTAATTTATACACTCAACAGTAAAGGAAGTTATCTACAGTTTTTAAACCATATTGCTTTGTTCATATACTTATACAGACTAAGATAAAAAAAATGTTAGCATTGCAATAGAGACTCCGCGTTCATGGGCGAAATGGAATCTCCAATCACAGATTGGGAAAACAGTGTCAGACGAAACACCTGTCATGTAGCTGGGGATGATGCACTTTAAATCTGTCTTGGCTCCTTGTCCTCTCGTTGGTATGGTGCGGAAGCTTGGAGGGGAGTGTCAGCTCGGGTATTGTCCTCATTACTTGACTGAGGCAAAAAAAAAAATGAGATATTTCGTCAATATCTTTCGTGATGCTGCTGAGTGAGACGGTAATAAACAATAAAAGAATCCATCTCTTTTCTCCATCGGATAAGGGTGGTCGCGGTACTCATGTGGTCATGGACTCGCGGCCGGCGGTTTTCGTCAAGTCATAGATTTGAAGACTTGATGCCATATAAGACCCACCGGGTAACCGGGACTGATGTACGTTAAATGTGTCGGGACCCAAAGTCCTCCCGTGTCGTGGTGTGGAAGTTAGGAAAGGGGTGTGTTAGATCAAGTGTCGTCCTCGTCACTTGACTGAGGTTCAAAATTACGTGGCCCGTCGCCAACCCCCCTCATGTTGCTTCTAGTGTGACGTTAACAAACCCAAACAACCATCTCGGAAAAAAGGTTTTGATTCACTCATTGTTTATTAACGTCGCACATGGAAACAACACGAGGACTATTAGTAACAATCCTCGGTCAAGTGGCGAGGACGTCATCTGAATCATCCCCTCTCTCCGACTAACTTCTATAATATTTCATGCGTGAGGACTTGGGGGCCTGATAGATTTAACATGCATCAATGCTGCTACACGTCATGAGATCTTGAATGGAACCTTCCACTTGACTGAAAGTACGCCGGTAATGAGCTCGCGACAAAACGGCTCGGGGAAATCGCGAGAGCACAGAATGAAGGTCAAAAGGAAGATGAAAACAACAACTATTATATTTATGTTTGTGGAGGAAAGATATGTGCAAGGAGTGGAAGCACAGTTTTACACCTCCCTCCAAAAGGCTAAGGTGCTGACGCTGTAAGGTTTACATGTAAGTTTACATCTAAGTTTACATGTGTTAGGCTGTAAGGTTACAAGAGATTACATGGAGAAAAGTTAGACTATTGCCAGTGTCTAATATTTCACAAGGCTGAACGAACTGTGTGGAGCTCTGATCTTGAGGAGTCAAATTGACATGACTTTAAAATTTTACCACATACACTCTATTCTCCCAATCTCACTCCAAGCTACTTTTTCTTAATCCCAGAACTCAAAAAACCATTGCAAAATCGGAGACTCTTTGGTTAGGTGTTGACGCGCCTCAGGGATACCCTAGCGATGCTTCATATTTTCGATTCCCTTTTTGTCATCTAATTTGTGTATTTTATTCATTTTTTTCTGTCTAGATCACAGCTCCGAATGTTAGGAGCAACCTAGCCAGATTTGGCTCTTGCGCCATAAACTTCTGCTTTCACTTGGTCAAGGAGAGCACCTATAATTTCTGTTTGGGATATAGCTACAGAAAATTGCCCAAAACTGCATGAGCTGGAGGTTTGGTTTGGTTTTATTAACGTCGCACTAGATGAAACACGAGGGCTATTGGAGACAGACCTCGTAATCTTAAGCCTCGGTCAAGTGATGAGAATGACACTGAGCTACCATCCTCCTGCCCTAACTTCCACCCCATATCCATGGGAGGACTTCGGGCCCCGACTGATTTAATGTGCATCAGCCCCGGCTTCACGGCGGGTGTTTGTTGACCAAGATTGGAACCCACGATTCAACGAAAACCGTCGGCCACGAGTCTGAAACCATAACTTCTAGACTACTGCGGCCGCTGGTAAGCTGCTGACGATTCCACGCAATCACCGTGCCTTATTATATCATGCGGGAGTAGGAAACAATTTTTGTTAATTAAGTAAATCATTAAAATTTATGAATTAATGTATTTCTTAAGTATACAATTATGTTAAATATATAACTGTCAGGAGTCCAACAATAGAAATAATGTTAAACTCAATTATTTAGTGAATTAAAAAGAATGTTAAAAAAAAATGAAATTATAAAATTAATACAATCTTTATTTGATAATGATTTGGGTTTGATGTCCTGTTAATTGGGAAATAATATCTTGAAAGTATTAAAATCTACTGTATGTATCATGAAAAAAAGTGGGCTATTGAAATTTTGATATTAAATGGTTGATGAGATTCGTGAGGGAATATTTATTAAGTGTATAAATTTTCTTAAAAAAATTAAAAAGACCCGGGAAAGCAATAAATGGGTAAAAGGACCAAGAAATAAGTCTTAAAATATTTATTAGATGTAAATAAATTTGGAATTCTTTTTAAGTAAATATGCCGAAATACTTTTTGGTTTCATCATGAAATGCAATGAAAGTATATATTAATTGCATTTGAAGAATTTTATTTATTTTTTTATTTTTCATTTTTCACAAAACATAGATTAAAGAATTATTTTTTATCGGTCAGTCTCGAAAACGATTTAGTGAATATGTAAACAAAAGAAAATCCCTTTTAAAAATGCTTGAGCAAATAGTTAAGAACAACAAAAAACAACGGAAAACTGTAATTTAGTTACTTTTGATCCAATAACTTATTCTGTATACTTTTTTTTTTTCAGAAGTAAATATATGTGAATTTTTTTCGATTCCTCAGAATACATTTTAGAATTCCTGAAAGACACATTTTTCTTTCCACCAATTTATTCTTTGAAATCATAGCCAAAACTTTTTTGAGCCAACGCATGTTTAAGCAAAAGCGAATCTTAAAAATTACACTGGCGCCATAGATTACAAAAAATATTTTTAATAGCTACTTTCTCTTTAGTTCTCGGTTAATTTATGGATGAAATAAACTACCCTTTCAGTATTTTTTTCCCCCAAAAATTAAATACAGCTTTAAATTGTATAAAAGTACTCGAAAAACTTATTAAATGTGATTCATAGTATTCTTACTTTTTTATAATCTTCCATCACTCGATTTATTCAAACAAAAACTTTTATTTAAAAGTATCCGAATAAATTTTTTTTAAGAAGAAGGATAAGTATATATCTCGGAATTACTTTTTGAATAATTTTCCACAGAAACTCAGTTTTATTCCGAAGAATAATATGCTCTGTACTTGACTTTAATATATATATATATATATATATATATATATATATATATATATATATATATAATAGTGATTATATTTTAGTATACGAGGGATCTCAGGGACTTATCTTCTTTAGGTAAGTACAGGCATCATGACCCCGAGGCACTCTAGTGATCTTTTTTCTTTCCCATGATGTTTACCGTCTTTGCTGGACACGGGTGACGCGCCCCGGGTTACCTAGCGATCTTCTCTACTTTCGACCCTCCTTCTTGTCAACCATTTTGTGTCTTTTCTTCTTTTTCTTCTCATCCAGACCACAGTTAAATATTGTTTGGTGCAGCATAGCCATATCTGGCTCCTGCTCCAATAAACTTTACTTTCTCACGTGTTCCTTCTTGTCGATCATTCTTTTTCATTGTTTTACCGTCTAGATCACAGATTTACCTTGTTTGGCGCATTATGGCGACTCTGGCTCTTGCGCCAATAAAATTTCACTATCATCATCATCATCATCATCATTAGTATACGAGGAATATATATATATTTATATATAGTGATTATATTTTAGTATACGAGGAATATAAATATATATATATAGTGATTATATTTTAGTATACGAGGAATATATATATATATATATATATAACGTTTGGTCTGGTTTGAATTAGAAGCACTAGCCGCTGTAGCCTAATGGTTGTGGTTGCGGACTCGTGGTCAGCGTTATTTTCGTCCAGTGACGGGTTCCAGCCTTAATGCCACTAAAGACAGCCGTGTACCGGGACTGAAATACTGCAAATCTTTATTATATTTTAAGTCCTCTCACAGGATGTGGTGTAGAAATTTGGAGAGGGAGGTGCCATCTCAGGTGTCATCCTCGTCATTTGACCGAGGTTCAAAATGACGAAGTGCGTCGCCAAAAGCCCTTCTTCTAAGTGTGACGTCAATAAACGTTCATAATCACGAATTAAAACCGTTTCAGGAGCTACACGAGGGTAAAAGATGTTACAATAGAGAATGACGATACAAATTATCCACTTGACTTGAATGATGTTAGAGATTTTGACCACTGGGGCCTTTACATATAAAAATCGGATACATGTGTAAAGTATTGTCGACCACGAAAATTGGCACAATTCCTGGTAAACTCAAAGCAATAATTTCCAATCTAGTCAACATGAGGTGATGTATTTCTTGTTTAACGAAAATTGCTTGTGGGATTTAATATATATACTAAATATTGTTCAATAGCAATAGGGAGTAATGCGGTTAATAAAGTATCCGTGATAAGTGTGGAAAGGGGGGGGGGTGAACGTTTGGATTGTTTATTAACGTCGCACTGAGAAGCAGCAAGAGGGTTAACTCGTGTGCATTTTTGTGAAATAAATCTTTGTAAAATATTTGTACGAGTAATTTTTAGTAAAAGATTATGAAATGATATTGGTTTAGTGATATTTGGCTGGAAATGATAATTTTAAAATCGCTCAAATTCGGTGTTTATCCATACGAATTGTGTACTTTTCTACGAAACCGTCGAGAGAAGTCATTGATTGATTGGTTATTAACGTCGCATTGAGAATAAACACGTGGTCTACTGGCGACGGACCTCGTAATTTTGAATCTTGGTGTGACGAGGAGCTGGAAACTCCCTCTCCAAATTTCCATTCCACGTCACCGGATGGACTTCGGAGCTAGACCAGATTTAAAGTTCATCAGCCCTTCAAAACGGCAGATGTTAGCGGAATCAGGGGTTGAATTTACGACTTGATGAAAACAACAGTAGCTGCGACCTTGGCCAATAGGTTAAAGCCACCTCAAATAGGAAGAGGCGAGTGAGTGAGTGAAGGTAAATGTTATTGGTGCAAGAGCCAGATGTGGCTATACTGCTCCAAACAAGATTTAACTGTGGTCTAGACATGAAAAAATTTAAAAGATAAAATTGGTTGACGAGCATGAGGGTCGAAAATAGCGAAGGATCGCTAGGGTTACCCGAGGGTATAGCACCTGTGTACCAAAGACAGTAAAACCATGGGAAAGAAAAAGATCGCTAGAGTGCTTCAGAGTCATGATGACCGTACTTACCTAAAGGCAAGTCCCTGAGGTCTCCTCATACATTCCCCAGGGGTAGTGTGCCCGGCTATACCCCCAGCCGCTGGGTAACCATTTCAGTCACCTCTTACCACTCTGGCCCAAACAGAAAGTGGAATAATATATTGTAGTATTTTCTATTAATCGTTTTTTTTTGTTTGGTTTCCGGTGTATAATGATGGATTCAGCTCTCCTGGACGGTGACAACTCGACGTGGCAGCTATCAAAATTAACCTATGAATCCATTGAAATTTATTCTGGAAACAAATACTGGATGTCAACATACTATAGTAATAACGACATTCGTCGTCAATTGACCATCCTTTACACTGTTCTTTGTCTTGTGGTTTAATTTTGAGTTCAAGCGTGTAGTGTCTCTCTCGCGCGTTGTATATTTGTGATTCAAAAATTCACCCTTCCGATGGATGCGTGTAAATAATATTCTAAGAATAAACATTTAGTGTTACGGAAAATTCGAGGAAGGAAATTCCGAAGCATTTTTAAGAATGAATTGTTTGTTTTGGGAAAATCAAGATCCATATTGTAAACTGAAAGCTCTCAACTGCGTTGGATTTCTTTTAAGGAGAATAACTGGGAATTTCTACATAATATTACGCTCGTTAAATTTTTGTGTGAATAAAATGAAAGATGATAATCATCAAAATACTCATTAAATATTTTATTCCTTTCTAAGCGACACACGAAATACTTTTCGTAAGCAATTCATTCCTTAAAATTTAGAATCAAGCACACATTATTTGATAATTATCCATCATAATAGATTGTTTTAATGCTATATTAGAGTGATAAGGATTTAAATTTATATATTTCTCAAATCTTTTTAAGACGGGGTATCGTAAAATTTTTGTAATAACACTCAGAATTAACCGAGTTATCTAGATAAAATTTGTTCTTCATATTAATTGATCCTTATACACATAATGTTGTAATAAATTTTGATGTTTGGCTTGAAACCCACAGTGTGGAGAAACCCACAGTGTGGAGTTGAGTTCAGTCTGCTGACTTCTACACTCACTGTCTTCGAAAGGTCAAGATACTCAATTGTGTTTGTTTATTTTGTTTATTATTCACGCTTACTTTGTCCTAAATCTACAAATAAACTAAGTATTATGACTCTGGAATCAAATTCAAACTAAAAAGTAAACCTTACAGTGCGATAATTTGACTCTGTGTTTGGATACAATAAACAACTTTGAAGTAAGATCACAAAACGAATACTTTTATATTTGGTTGGGGCTTCTTGTTCAATGTGCATGAAATTATACACGAGCTTACACCCTAGATTTGCCACTAGTGAGAGAAATGTATAACTTTTTGATGGTGACTATATAGAGAAGTCTCAAGAATAATAAATAAAAATTAAGTTTATATCTAGATTATTTCTTAGTAATAATTAAAATTGTACGATATCCCGGAATAATTATTAAAACTTTACGATATTGCGAGTTACTTCGATCTACTGCTTCCCGAAACCAAACAAATCAACTAGATTAGCTGTAATTTACATCCTTGTAGATAAATTAATTCTTAGAATAAACTTTGTGCAGATATCTGGGTTATTTCTTTAGTGATAATTAAAACTTTCCGATACCCCCTTGTTCATTAATAACTAAACGGACAATTGATGTACGGCTTCAAATATTCTTTATTATAACCATAAACCGAGAGGAAGTGTATTAACTTAAACATTTCATTCGATAAAATAAATATCGAGACTGGAGCAGCATTTACATTCGACGTTAGAGAAATGAGGACTTTGTGAAGCTTGAACCAACCAGAGAGTGAATCGATATCAAAATTGTATCTTAAGGCCAATGAGTTATGAACCAATCGTTACACACATTTGCTTCAAATGTCATTTCGGTAACAAATCAAAGTAGACGTGAAGGTAACAACGATTTGCGTGAAGGAGGCGATGCTATTTGAGTGGAAAATCTGCATAATAGATTTGTATAGGGCAAACTGAGTCATATTAACTTTGATTGCAGAACGTTAGTATAAACATGGTTGACTGCTCATTTGAATTTCGATCCAAACTGATGTGTGAGGTTGGCGTACGTGTCTGATTGAAATTATAAAAAAGTACTGCATAGGAAGAACGGTTGTTCTCTGACATTTGACATTTAAAGTAATGGTGAATGGTAATATACATAAGGCCTATTTTCTAAACAGTTGATTATTTGTTAATAAAATGATATCTTTGTTTATATTTAACTTAATGAAACATTACGTTAGATTTATTTTTCATTTTATTTCTAGAATCTCGTTCAAGATTAAAAACGTATGCTTAGCAAATTGTTTCCGATATTTTTAATTTAACTGAACAATAAGTTAATTAGTTTTCAAGCTACATTGAATAAATAATAATAAAGTTTCATATGCAGTATAAATGTAATAAAATTGAGCGCAATTTATATATAGACAACCCATTATATATATTTGAAAATCATTCCTATAAAAGTTATAATCGTAATGCATAGAGGATCAGCATCTCATTATAATCACACAGCAGTTCACTGTACAAATTAATTTAAATGATGAAATAATGCTCCTTATTTTCATAATTTTTTAATACAAAAATAGAAGTTTGGATATATTTAGACTCAATTGACGTTATAACTTCATATTTATCAGTTAACAGGACAGATGATTTCATATAAAGTCAACATAATTTCAGTAATTAGCAACTATTTTCTTTTACAAACGTGATTTTGAATTACTTAAATATTTCTTTAAAAAAATTTTAGGAACTGTATTTACGAAATTTGATAATGCATGAAATTTTGCAAAAATATTTCTAATGGTATTTTCCAGTGAATGGACTAAAACCTATGAAATGGAATAATTTTTAGGGAAGTTGTAGTTGGATTTTCCTCTAAGAGTACTGAAATTTTATGATTAACTCCTAGTTTGTAGTTTCGACAGGCTATAATTTTCATTTCTATGAAAATAATTTAAAGTGTGTAATCCTAATCCACTCACTAGAAATACATTTAGAAAATATATCACAATAAGTGTTTTTGCAAAATGTAAAAATTTTTCAAAATAGAACATTTTATAGAACGTAGAATTTAAATGTATTTAAAAACCAGCTGACTTAAATTTAAGTTAAATTAAATTAAATTCATTGATATTAAATTAAATTTAATTTTAACACGAAAAAATATCACAGAAATACAAACGTGTAATTTTAAAAATAGCTTAACTTAAAATTAACATGTAATTCAAGTTACAAAAATAAGTATGTAGGCAAAACAGAGAAAGAGAAAAAAGATAATTTTTAAAAGTTTCTTTCGCAAAAACTGAAAATTAATAATTAGTAGGGTAGCCTTTGGCTTTTGACACTGCTTTTAATCTTAATGACATTAAGTTCTCTAAATGTTAGGTCACAGAAAATGATATTTTTTGATACTCTTCCAAAAGTACTCTTCTGAGATCATTCTTATTTTTATCTCCTGTTTCCAAATTTTTCTATCAAGGTTATCCCCCAAGTGTTCAATGGGATTGGTATCGGGTGACTGAGGAGGGTTTTTGAGCTGTTTTTGAAAATTGTAGATCCGGGATCATTCTTGTAGAGTTCGAGCTGTTTGCTAATGATAAACGATTTCTGAAGTCCTAATTTTGTAGTTCTTTGACTTAGATTATCTCTTAAAATGTTCAGATAACTGAATTGATTCCTTATTCCATTAATTATTGTTAAATTACCAACATCAGCCGCAGACATGCAAAAACAAACCATAATTGAACCACCACCGTGTTTAACAGTTCCTCTCATGTTCTTTGGATCGAACTCTGCATTTGCTTTTTTCCACACTTTTTGGTGTCCGTCTGATCCATAGATGTTGAACTTATTCCCATCTGAAAAAAATTACAGAACTCCAGAAAATCTGGTAGTGTTTTACACTCTCTTTTGGAAAGATAAATCTCTTTTTGCGATTAACTTTGCTTACAAACGGTTTTCTTTCAAATATTCCGACCATGGTATACAGCATTTTGTAGTACACAAATTGTCTCAGGAAAACAAGATTTAGCTAAATGGTTTTCTGCATCAGATTTTAATTTCAGAACACTAATATTTGGATTTTCCTTAATTTTTCTAATAATATCTCGACCTTCTCTATCAGTGAATATGAGTGGTTGACCAGTTCTAACCTTCTTTCTAGTACTGCCCTCAGTCCGAAATTTTTCAATAACTTTTTGCACTGTGGCAGGTGCAATTTTATAATTAAATCTTTCACATATTGTCATATTTGCTTTCTTCTTAGGGCCATTAGTAAATTATATAATTATTTAGCGCCTAATATAAAAAATTGCAGAAAAACCTTCAGAACTTTCCGTAATATACAACATATTCATAAAGAAATGCATCTAGACTTTTATAAATGACTTACAATTTTCAATTTTTTAGATTGCATGCATACTTGTGATTTAAGTGTTTACTGGTAGATAGTAAAATGATTTTTAAAACTGTAAAGTAAATTAAGACAAAGCTCGTTTTCCATTTTCTTTAAGTGTAATTCGGAATCAATACGGTGTATTCTCCAAAGATATATATATCTTGTATTTGTTTTAAAAATATGAACTTTTTGACTGGAGATATGGGGTGCATACTTACTTTTGTGACTAATTGTATACAGTTTTCATTAATGTGTTTAAAAGGGAAACTGAAAATGTAAAAATAAGTCAGAAAGAATGAAAAAATTAATGAAATAACAAAGAGGGAGAAGGGGTAAATTACAAAGCTGGGGAGTTTGGATTACATGCTATTCATAATTTGTTTTGAAAATAGCATTGATCAAGCTGAATCCTTTTTAAACTTCTCAAAATTGTATTTTTGAAATTTGATTATATTTCAAAGGTGATATCTCTAAAACCAAACGAGAGTTTGCTTCAAATTTCGCACAAACATTTCTTATAGTATTATCTAGAGAATATACTAAAAGCTATGAAATTGTGTAATGTTTAGGGAAGTTATATTTGGAATTCCTTTTAAAAGTATTGAAAAAGTGTCATATATTCCCTGCCTGCAGGTTCAACTAGCTATAACTTTTGATTCAATAACAACCATTTAAAGATTTTAATATATTCTCTTGAAATATATTTATTAAATGTGTACTGCAGTGATTGTTTTTGGAAAATGTAAGTATTTTTTTTAAAATAGAATATATGAAAAATATGATGAGAATTTCTTTAATACTTAAAATTTTTGAAACTAGTTACACACACACACACACATATTGTTTCAATTTGTAGTTTTTATTATTGTGTATAAAAGTGAAACGAAAAATGTAAAAATAAGGATGTTTTGAAAAACGGAAAAAAAGCTTTCCAAACGGGGTTGGACACACGAACTAAACACATCAATACATGATGACATGTACACATGATGCACATGCACACATGATGTCTTGTTGCGTTTATTATCATTTAAGATGTGAATATTTATGAACAATGTACCATTTTGTTACAGAATACAAACTAAGCATAGAAAAATTTATCAACTACATTTAAATTAGCAAAAATAGATTTAAAAATAAGTTATAAACATAAATGGAAATAGATTTGCTGAAGTCGATAATTAAAACATTTCTGTTGTATTATATCATCCTTAGACATTTATTAATTATCTTGACAAGATATTTAAGTAAATTGATTGATTGCTATTTACGCCACATTTCGAAGCAACACAAGGGCAAATGGCCATGGATTTCTTAATTTTGAACTTCAGTCAAGTGACGGGCCGCGGTAGCCTAGTGGTCAAGGTCGTGGACTAGCGGCCGGCGGTTTTCGTTCAGTCGCGGGTTCGATCCTTGGCCGCCAAAGACCCGCCGTGTAGCCGGGGCTGATGCACGTTAAATCTGTTCGGGGCCCAAAGTCCTCCCGTTGGCGTGGTGTGGATGTTAGGAGAGGGGGTGCCAGCTCAGGTGTCGTCCTCATCACTTGACCGTGGTTCAAAATTACGAGGTTCGTCGCCAATAGCCCTCGTGTTGCTTCTAGTGCGACGTTAGTAAAAAAACTTAAAAACTTAACTCAGTCAAGTGACGAGGAAGATACGTGAGCTGGCGCCTTTATCTCCAAATTTCCCTATCATGCCAACGGGAGGACTTAGAACCACGACCAGATTTAACATGCATCAGTCCCGCTACCCGGCGGGTCTGTAGTGGCATCAGAACTCGAACCCACGACTCCATCTAAACAATGTCGGTTCGCGACCATGATCTCGAGATTAATGTGGATGACACCGTAATAAAATCAATAATAAAGCAAGAATCAAATTATTAAAAAACAATGCTTGATATAACATTCTATGAATTATCTACCTTTTTTTTTTTTTTTTACCGAACTGCAATAATATATTTCAGAATGGTAAGGAATGAAGATCAAAAGTTAGAAAAGGTTCGATATTAAGTTAAATGGTAGAAATTTATAAAAAAGAAATTGTGCAACGAAAAAGAAGAGTTTTGTTTATTTGAGATCAGAACTTGTACAAGAGTTTCGATTGAGCCTTTGTAGAATTCCTTGAAAATAAAAATCGTGAAAGAGTGGTCAAGACAAAATATATTCTTACGAAGAGTTTAAAGAATTTGGCGCGGTGTGTGAATGTAGAGAGTTGGGTGCCCGCTCAGATACTGACCTCATCAATTCGCTCAAAATTAAAATGCGTTTAGTTAGTAGTCAGCAATCGGAAGTAGACAGGAAGAAGTATTTAATATAACAAACAAGTTTATGGAATAAATTTATCGAAATTATGCACCCCACTTTCCATTTCGTGCATTAAATGAAATCCGGTTGGAAGTATGTATTAGATTTCTTTTCATAACGAGACAAACGTATACATTTCTGAGAGACATTTTGATTTTCACCGATAAATAAAGGGAAAAAAAGTAACACAAAAAATTATTATTTTATCAATACCATGAAATTTTTATTTTCAATGTTTGTTGAATAGAAATGGGCCTATTACGAATGAGGTTTAAGCAATTACTCGAAATATTTTTTACCGTTCCATTAATCCACCTAATGATTCAATTACCAATATATATATATATTTAACTGGCATATTATGAACTCTCTATCAGATTTATCAACCCTCTATCAAATTTAATTTCTTTCGAGTGTAAAGCTTCCTGCTATGTGTCCAATATAAAGATTGAACATAACTTCATTTTAAGGAGTTTATAAATTTCTTTGATACCTTAGTTACATTGAAAATGTGAGTGAAAATGGTTTATTGGAAAATATTGAATATTTTTAAATGTTGATATTGCGCTACAGAATAATATTTTTCAGTGGAAGGCTCCATAACTATAAATATCATTACGCTTAAGTTTCGACTTTATTGTCTTTCCTGCGGAACAACAACTACAGCAGGAAAGACAGTTTTACAGATGTGAGAAAAATATATCTGGAAGTAAGGTTGAATAAGTAGAAGTGACCATGGTGATGAACTTGGTGTAAGATTTGGTCGCCAAATGTCACCAAATTTGGCGATATTTCTCGATGACTCCAGGTGAAAGGAGAATCCTCCGAGACTTTATTTCAAGGATCTACGAGTATAAGTAGTTAAGGCACTGGTGTATTAAGACGGTGTACGAAGAGATTGCATGTTATGTATGCAGACTATATTGTGATTGAGTGATTTTAATTGCTTTGTTTAGTAATTGTGCTTACATTGAATTGACGCTATTGTATAATTTTAAGTGTGTTAATTGCTCCTGTTAAAAGCAAATATAGTGTATTTACTGGATATTCTGAGAATAAATTTAGATTACTCTGAAAGAACTTGTTATTTTAATTGCGTGGATCTTTCTAGCATTTGAAAGATGATCAACACCGTTAACAATTTTTATATAAATCTGAGGTAAGAAGTTTTTAGGATAGCTAATAATTGATTAAATTACTACCATTCAAAAGTCATTAAGTTAAGCTTTCTTCTCCGTTTTATTTCGAGAAGTACGGGATAAAAAAAATCTAACATATTTTTCACTACTTTTTATTTTTCAGTTTTCCTCTTATTAGTGAAGTCTATCTGCTATTATTTATTATTATGGCATATCTTAATCACAACACAAATGAGTAGAATATTTCTTTTGAGATAAAAAAAAAGTGTGCTGCAGCAATAAATAACAGCATCAACAAAGGGTACGCTTTCATTTTGTTCAAAGTTCCATTCAATGACTGTTTAGTGAAACCAATAGTGAAGCCTCTGAAATAGAAGCATCATTACAGTTAGAATGGAACAACAGTTCTTGTACAGGGTTATTCAAAATGAATCATCCGATTTCAAAATGCTATATTTTTATAAATAAACGACATGAATGAAAAGGAAAAATATGGAAGTTTTTTTTTTACAATTGTTTGATGTAACTTCCTTTTGTTACACGTATAATGTCAATTCGATTTGTAAATTCCTGCCAAACACGTTATAAAATATCAGTAGTAAGTAATTGTACAGCTACAGTAATTCGTTGTTCTCATAAATTTCTAGGAAACTGTGGCATTTACATTATATCTTTTACAAACCCCCAAAGAAAGAAAACGCAAGGAGCCATATCAGGTGACTTAGATGGCTATCTGTGTAATATTAAATCCTCTGGTCCACTGCGAGGTAGCTCCGTGAAAGCGTCTAAAAGAGCTTTCGTAAAAAAACTTCTAGTGGAACACATGAGAGCCATCTATTTTTCACAATATAAGATTCCCACTGTTTTCCTTTGTATTCATGTATTATTTATCATTCATTTTGTGTCGATATAAATTTGTTTTGATTTATTCTACCGCAAGGAATAAGTTAAATAGGACCAACTGAGATATAAAACAGCGTCAGTATATATTTTGAGATCCAATCAACGTCTCGTTTACTTTTATACAGATAAAATCACTCACATTTTCCCTGTCGTAAGTGCACTGGAAACAGTTCAGATTCCTATTTTATCCAAAGTCATCAAATTCTACGCGAGTTTATCACAGTTTTGTTTGAATAGCTATCTGGAAGGAGAACAATAGCAGGGGGAAATGAAATGGAGGCTCAGGTGAATAGAAGGGAGAATAAATTCCGGAAAACTGGAGACGATGACAAAGCAGACTTCTCTGATATTTAATTAAAGAGGTTCAGGAATTCGAAATTCATTGCGATGATCTAATAATCTTTGTTCTTTTAGTAATATGAGACGTAAGAGGTTCATCTAGTAATTTGGAATGGACTATATATGCAGTTTACGGTTGTTTTCGCGCTCGCATAGTATGCTGTATGATACATAGAACTAAAACTTGGAATATATTTTTGAGTTTTTTTGGGGGGATTTCATATAAACGAGTAACTCTTTATAACATATATTATGGAACCAATAACTGTAATTCGTATTGGATAGACTATAGTTTGTTGCACAATAAAATGGGAAATTAAGTTAGGCGAGTAAGTAATGCATTTTCTTTCCTTAAAAATTTTTAATGGAAAAATGAAAAGATTTTGGATACCTGACGTTATAACATCATATTTGAAAATTTATTGTACATATGTTTTCACGTAAAGTCAACACCATTTTTCTATCATTAGCAACAAAAATTAACCACTTTTCTAAACTTAAATTTAAAGTTCAATCGTCACCACACGTGCCTCTGCTTTTGCCTGTACGATATATATATATATATATATATATATAATGAGTATGTTACGGGAGTGAGTTGTAAATGAGAGGGAAAAAAGTTGTCTAGACATCGAAGGTGAGGGCAAAGCCCAAATATTTCTTTAAAACTAAATCTAGAGTTAAATAAAAATCTTTACCTTCCCAATTATGTTGAGTTATTCTTTTAATAATCGAGAAATTATTCAATTATTAGAACTCATATTCCGTAAAAGAACAGGAAACAAGTGAATTAATTACATTATTTTTCTAAATCTGGATTATTCTTAAGGATGTCTTATCATTAAAAACAATTCAGGCCCAAATGATCAATTAAGAGATTATATGCAAAACGTATATCAATTAAGTTCGCAACACAATTTAGCTACAGGCGGATACATCAATTATTTTTAAATTAGCAAATATACTGAAAAATCAATATTAACATTAGTATTGATGTTACATTCTGACTTTACGATCGTATTAGAAGAAGCATGTTTTATAAGGCTATTCATCTGTGTCTGAGTCGATCTGTTTTTTTCTGGTTTAATATTTTTTCCATATTTTGTCTTCCGAATTTTAATGCTGAGCAGAGGTTTTAGATTTAGCACATGAGTGAAAAATGGAGAATTTTCGGAATATTTTTAAATTGAAAAAAATGCTATGTAATGGTGTTCGGTGGCCGCGGTAGTGGTCATGGCTAGGATTCGTGGCAGACGGTTTTCGTTCAGTCGCGGGTTCGATCATTGGCCGCTTAAAGACCCGACGTGTAGCCGAGTCTGATGCACGTTAAATCTATCGGAGTCGAAAGTCCTCCCATTGGCGTGGTGTGGAAGTTAGGAGAAGGGAGTGCTAGCTCAGGTGTCGTCCTCGTCATTTGACCTAGGCTCAAAATCACGAGGTCCGTCGTCAATAGCCCTCGTGTTCCTTCTAGTGAGACGTTGATAAAAACTAAACTAATTTGGTGTTCTCTTCATTTGACCTTTTGAGCATTTCTATGATGTTGTTTGATTTGAAAGCCTCGGTTTGTAAACCAAACAAATGAGTCTTGCTATGTGAATTGAAGTGTATATTGAATAGAATAGGGGAAGTGGTAGGTGGTAGAAAAAATCGGCAGCAGTAGTAGTAGAAGCGTAGAGAGAGCGAGAGCGCGCGAGAGAGAGAGAGATCGGGAGATTGGAAGAGCGAGATTAGATGTCTTCTTACACTGAGAAGAAATAGCATTATAGCATTCAAGTAGTAATAAATCCTCCGTTCTTTTGCTTTTTTCTCTGAAATAAATCATCGTTTTTCTTTGATTTTCTAATCATTTAATTATATGAAAGTAGTCATTACGTATGTAAAATTTCGTTTCATTTTGACGACTCCTTGGTGCGCTAATTTTTTTTTGTCCGTGAGTGAATTATGAAATGCTTACAAGCATAGATAACACCATACCCACCATACAACAGAATACCGACATGTAGTTTCTCGGGAATTCGGCCTCCTTAGATTCTAGATAGGCCATTGGATTATATTAAATCCTTTAATGAGACATTTTTGCTTAAAAAGATTCTCCATTTCGAACAAATTGAATCTCGAGGGAAAATAACTGTTTGTCAGAAATAGTTGATATGCGACAGTTATCCATGGATAACGGAGAAAGATTTTTTTCCAAATAATCCTCGGAGTACGCGCCAACTCCTTCACTCTTAAAGAAACTGTCATACGAAAATATTTCGAATTTAAGTCCATTAAATATGTCATGGAATAACATGAAAAAAAGTAATGATGCAAATACTCCGAGGCTTAAAATTCTTATATCTGAGATCCTGTTCCATACGTTACAAAAATATTTCTTTCGCTATTAAAACTGTGGTGATCAAACTTGGAACATGTTATACATACATAATGATATAATTTATAAGCTGAGACCAAGGTTTTATTTTTTTAGAAATGTTAGAAATCATGTGCTTATTGAGATTTAGGAACTTTTCTGAAAAGGAATCGAAATTCAGTACAACAGATCGTTTCTTTCAATGCAATCATTTCCTTCTAATATCTGCTGGGAACAGTTTTAAAACATTTCTAAAGAACTAATGCAATGTAAATAAATCTCTCTCGCCGAGCGTATTTAATTCAAATGGCTTCTATTACTTTAAAAAATCGAATTAATTTCGATTTATCAATTATTACAATTTAGCAACATATATTAAAATACTTAAATACATGTTGCTTAATTGTAAAGACTAATAAGTCGAAATTAAGGTATCTAACAACTTTAAAAATAATGTTCCTCAGCACGAAAAAGGCATTTCGAAATAAATATTCTTAAGATTACAGCTACTATAAAATCAACAGTTTCATTTAAATTATTTTGAAATGTAAGAAGTATATATATTGGAGGTATTGAACACGTTACACTTACACGGAGTTAATGGAATTTCGTGAAACTAACACAATCGTTTTCAGTAATTCTGTCCATAAATCAGAAGGTTTTAATCAACGCTTTATATCATCGTTCTATTCCACTCACTATATATATTATTGATTGATTAGTTGCAAGCGCGCAACATATATAGTCGATCGCAAATACAGAATTTCCATTCGACTACTGTTTCGATACAATACATATACTTGGTTGGACACAAAACATTACAAATACACAAATACATATAGTTTGCCCCTGTTGCTATAATCTCGAAATGAAATGAGTCAAGTCATATTTATTGATATTATTTACAACCATATATTAATTCAAAGTATGTCCGTTCCGAGTAGGATTCCATTCTTGTATCCCTGTGGCATTGAATCAATCAGCGTTTGAATGACTTTCAGGGCATGGTTCTCCATTGCTACACGATATGTGTAATCAATTCAACTACTGCTTGTAGTAAGCCGTTACGTTAATTTAGGCGTCAACCCATGACAACCGAAACATATTCCGATGGAGGAAAGTTAGGCAGCGCGTGGATTATTCGAGTGCTGGGACATTTTGCAAAGCTTGACTTGAGGAAGGGCATTATCCTGTTGGATCCTAGTTTGGATAGTAGACAGGATAAGAATAACAGCAGATTGTACACTCTATCCACACGCTGGAGAGTATTTTGCCTTCGTAATTAGCAACCACCAAACCAGTCCTACTGCAGTAACTGATTACCCCCAAAAATATCATAGCAGAATTGTTTCTTTCTGAATACAGTCGTCAAACACGTTGTTGATTACCACTCTGAACCTAACAGAATCGAGACCAGTCGCTGAACAATATCTGCCCTATTCGCCCGTCCAGTTACTAATAGCAAAGCCCTTATATCGCAGTGAAATTGGGTCGATTCTAACAGGTCAATTGAAAGGTCCCCGGCCTGACACATAGATGGCGCTACTAGAATTAAATCCATATGTTTTTTAGTTAGCCCTAACCCTCAAAAGATGCGTGTATAAATTTGACAGCTGTCGGATCATTAGTTTGTGAATTATAGCATTTTGAGTGAAGCAACTTTTGTTATTGTGAAAAAAATGGATGAAAAGGAATTTCGCGTGTTGATAAAATATTGCTTTTTGAAGGGAAAAAATACAGTTGAAGCAAACACTTGGCTTGATGCCGAGTTTCCGGACACTGCCCCAGGAAAATCAACCATCAAGGATTGGTAGGCTAAGTTTAGACGTGGTGAAATGAGCACCGAAGACGGTGGACGCCCAAAAGAGGTTGTTACCGACGAAAACATTAAAAAAAATCCACAAAACGATTGTGAATGAGCGTAAATTGAAATGGAATGAAATAGCAGACACTCTAAAGATATCAACTGAACGTGTTTATCATATCATTCACGAATATTTGGGTATGAGAAAGCTCTGTGCAAAGTGGGTGCCGCGCGAGCTCACTTTTGACCCAAAACAACGACGAGTTGATGATTCGGAGCAGTGTTTGAAGATGATCAAGCGTAATAAACCAGAGTTTTTGCGTCGATATGTGACAATGGATGAAACATGGCTCCATCATTTCACTCCAATGTCCAATCGACAGTCATCCGAGTGGAGTGCATACGATGAACCCGCTCCAAAGCGTGGGAAAACACAACAGTCGGCTGGCAAGGTTATAACGTATGTATTTTGGGATGCGCATGGAATAATTTTCGTTGACTACCTTGAAAAAGGAAGGACCATCAACAGCGATTATTACATAGTGTTATTGGACCGTTTGAAGGACGAAATCGCCGAAAAACGGCCGCATTTGAAGAAAAAGAAAGTGCTGCTTCACCGTGACAATGCACCGTGTCACAAGTCAGTGAAAACGATGGCAAAAATCCCTGAATCGGGCTTCGAATTGCTTCCTCTTCCACCGTATTCTCCAGATCTGACCCCCAGCAACTATTTCCTGTTCTCAGATCTCAAAAGAATGCTCGCTGGGAAGAAATTTTCGTCGAATGAAGAGGTGATAGCCGAAACTGAGGCCTATTTTGAAGCAAAGGACAAATCGTTCTACAAAAATGGTATCGAAAATTTGGAGGGTCGCTATAATCAGTGTATCATCCTTGAAGGGAATTATGTTGAATAAAAAATACTAATTTTGCCAAAAAAATGTGTTTTACTATGGTAGGCCGGGGACTGTTCAATTGACCTGTTACGCATCTTAAGTGAATCTTGGAATTCAACCCGTGTATAGCAATCTGTTTATAATTGTTAACGAACTAACGCTGACCGTGACTGTGATTCAAATCTGTGTTGCAGTGGCTTTTATATCAGAAATAGCCTACATGTACAACATGGGGTCTTTATGTAGCGTTATCCTTCTTTGTGTACGAGATCTACGAGTAATTCTCGAGTACCACTGTCTAATTAATCTTTAGAATTTCGTTACATTACGACCAGTTCTAGAGATTTAATTGTATGAAGCTCTCATTTCAATCGTACAAACTATCCGACGCCTTTCAAAGTCAGATATTTAGACGTACAGAATTTTTCTTATACAATCTGATATGCCTAGTGCCTAAAACATATATGGAATAGTAAAAACCTTGTTAAATAACGTAGTTCAAGAATTATAAATTAAACGAGAACTTTTTGCTGCCAAATTCTTTATTTTAGAAAGGATAAGAACTTTTGCACAACTTTGCACCAAATTAGGATCATTACGTTATTTAACAAGAGGGAATCCCTTTGAAAAAGGGATAATTTTCTCCAAATTTTATTCAATTTCTATAAATATCCTACTGATTGTACACTTTTCAATTTTCGCTAACATTCGTCAACTTTTCTAAAATTATTTCTTTTTTAGAAAACATTTATTTGTTTAACACATTCTTGATATTTGAATACCATTTTCTTCACAATCTTTTTTCATTTTATTCGAAGCAAAATATCGTTTTCAATACACATTTACCAATTTAGTTATTTAAAGATTCGTACTTCAATGTAAAATATTTAACTTTGAGCATTGAATGTTTTTTTTTCTTTCAAAATTTTATTAAATATTTATTAGAAAATTATGAAATTATCATTGAGTTGTAATACTTGTAATCCATATTTGTCACAGAAAGTGAAGTAATTTTAGAATTCTTTTTTAAAATATTAAACTAAACAGCACATCAATATAGAATAATACCCAAAGTTGAAAAATAAAACCAGAGCTGTTTCCAGAACTGATGTCTTGTAACATGATATTAATTCAATATTAAGAAAATTCTATAATATCTTGAATAAAGTTATAGAGTGACAATAGTTAATAATGTATGAAATAAAAGTGTAATTAATTGTATATGTAGTAATATATGCACCCTATTCCACTTTGCTACACTGAAATTTTAATTATTTGCACTATATTTCCAGCTATATAACGTATTCTTCATATAATGGAATAAATTTGATTAAAATTATAAGTATAGAAAAATATCAGAGATTTAACCAAAACTTAAAATTCAGTATTATATATACCCAAGTGTTATCATTTACATCCTTTGTGACTCATCATTTAATATTTAAATGAAAAGAAAATCTTTAAAATGTGTAGAGAAAATTATTTAATTTTAAATGAAAAATGTGGATATCGAAATAACTCATACTGCTCCTTCACTTCCGATTTTAGAACAGCAAATTGTAACTGTTATTCACGGCAAAGAAATTCTAGGACATTGTGTTTATTAAAAGTTTTACGCCAACAAAATGTGCACGTTATTAAACTTTCGAAGAAAACCACTGAAATTTTCTTGCCTCCCTCCTCCCTAAATAGCTTGTAAATGCATGCCGATAAACGAATCTCTTAAGTTTTAAATCCAAAAAAGAGAAAAAGTTGTTTTAAATTAAAACCCATAAAGTAATTTAGTTGTTTTCGTAAGAATTATAACTACAGAGTCAATTATTTTCAAAAAAAGAAAATAAAAGTATTATTTTTTTTAAAAACAATTACATTGGATAAATATTCACTAACCACTTTCTTCACTTTTTGAATTGTCTAATAGTTCCTTAAAATGTAGAATTTCTAATGTTCACAAAATGAATGAAAGAAAAGGATTGTGCGGGAAAAAATCAAGCTGGTATTTAGATATGAATATTAAGACAAACGATAAAATATTAATCAATAAAATTAAGATTCTGCGATAAAAATATAAAACTAGTATTTACGATAAAATATTAAATTAGACGATGGTATAGTATAAAGATTCTCCGACAAAAAAAATCGCACTAATATTCTGGTATTAAAATTAAACCAATAAACTAGATAATGGAATAAATATTCTGCGATAAAAATCAACCTAGTATTTAGATATTAAAAATTAAAGCAAACGATAAAAAAATAAACTAGATGATAGAATATAGGTTCCGCGATGAAAAGGAAAACTAATATTCAAATATTAAAATTAAATCAAAGGATAAAATATTAAACTGGGGAACAAATCATTAAATCTACATAAAATATTCTTTTTTCAGGTGCTAAAATTAATGAAATAATTAATAAAAAATAGTTTTTCAATATTAATTTTTTTAGTATACGTTGAATACAACGGATTTCAATTCATAAATTCTTAAGCATGTGTTTTCGTTTTCGGTGAAGCAGACCTTCATATTAACTTACATATTTGAAGTATTTTACTTTCGGTTTTGAATAGAAGGTAACGAAAATCGGATATTGATCTTGAAAAATTTTTAAGTGTCAGATATACTTTAAAATATTGTTATGACACAAAATATAAGAATATTTTACAGGTGAATAAGTATTATTTCTCAGTTGGAATTTATAATCAGCGATGTTTGTTGAAAGTTATTTTTTTCACTTTATGAAAATAAAGTTGTTTGAGGCCACCAGAGATTAGTAGTACATAAATGATTTTCTTGACAGAGGTTTTCTGATTTAATTAAAAAAACTTGTTGAATGTTATAGATACAGAAGAATACAGACAATCTTGTTTTCATGTGGTGGGAATTAGGTGAATGAGGTGTCTTTTCATGTCTCATCATTATCACATGAGCATGAACTCAAAGTTAAGAAGTTCGTCAATTACAACCAGAAGTATAACAATAAAGTGACATATGTAATAGACAAGGACTAATAGGTGAAATAAAACTACAGTTAATGACACTGAGGGGCTACCAATAGCACATTTTTCAGTTTTATTTCTCCTAGTAAGTCATGGTTACCATCTTTGAGGTTGATTATGTTCGAGTCCCAATTTCATCAAAAAATACCACAAGAGGAGTAAGTGAGTTTATGTACATTAGGCCTCACTGAATTTCTAAGTACTCACATGATGTGATGGGAAAGTTTGGAGATTGAGATCTCAGTTCAAGCGTCATTTTTACCTCTTCAACTTGACTAAAAGTCAAGAGATTTATTGCAAGTAGACTTCATTTAGTTTGACATCCATATTTACCCAAAGTTGAGTAAATTCTAAAAAATAATTGAACTATTCCAATTACACATACAGCTTCGAATTGAATTCTACATTTACTCAAAGAAATTGCTACATGGAAATGCATAAGAAATTTAAGAAATTTTTCCGACATTCGCATACAACACTTTATTTTTATAGAAAATTTTGATGAAAATTTCGCTCATTAAAAACCGTACAGTTGACAGGACTCTTACTTTCATTATATATATATATAAGATTATATTACATGATAAGCTTTAATTCTTCAGAAGACATTTTCGTTGAAGTTTTAAGGAGGGAAAACATAGTTCCTTCGTTCCTTTATTTATTTTTTTTTTTAAAAAAAGACTTTCTGTCTACAAATGTGAGTGTTAATCTTCTTTCTTTTTGGTTTGAAAAGCTGAGTTCTTCATAAAAAAAAACTTCATAAAATGGCAAAAACATGACAAAAATATCTGTCTTTCTAACCGTTGGTCTTGCCTTAACAAAAAGCTTTTGTCAAGGAGCTGAAACGCTCAAAAAGCCATCCTTTCTATAGATCTGACAGCGAAACGATCGAAAAAACTGTAATAAAGCATAACTGTCATGGCTATCATGCTTCGCTTTCGTTCACACGTACTCTTTAGCACGTGAAACACGTTTTATGGTGGGAGTAAATAGCGAAAAGAGTGTAATGAAAAAAACGTTGAAAGTTGCACTTGTTTTCGTTCTTTATGAGACTTCGGTGAGATTTATTCTTGCCGCCGCAGTTGTCAAAAGGTTATGGTGATGAGCTTATGGCAGACGTTGGTTACGTTCGGTCCTGATGCCACTAAAGATTCATCATGTTGAAGAGCTGATGCACGTAAAATCTGTTGAGGCTCCAAGTCCTCTCATTGGCATGGTGTTGAAATTTAGACTGGGAGATTTCCGCTGACATGCCATCATCAGCACTTTGTAACGCCTGCATATTACCAAATTCCTCCATCATCTATAATGACAAACTTAAAAGTCTCTAACGTAAATTCTAAGCACAGTTATATGATTCCATTCAATTTATGTTTCCTGAACACGTTCACAAAGAAGTTTTAAGTAAATATTAAATATCAAATTTACCACGAAATTCACTCCCGAGCAAATCATTATGTAGTTACGCTGAAACTTTATCTTCGACAAGGCAGAGATGAATCTTCACTAAAACAAAATTGAATTAGATTCCTATTAAACACGCACTAGTATATTCCGCCCATTATGCAATTCCTTCTAACTTTTTCAATTTATTTCGACTTATCTTATGTATCCGGTTTATTGGCCACTGTAGCCTTGTGGTCATGATTGTGAACTCACAGCTGGTGTTGTTTTCGTCGAGTTGTGGATTGGAGCCTCGAAAGATCCCGCAAGAGGGGATATGATACATGTTAAATCGGGTCTAGATCGCAAGTTCTCTTATTGGCGTGGCGTGAAAGTTTGGAGAGAGAAGTGCCAGCTCAGATGACGTACTCATCAGTTCACTAATGTTCAAAATTATGAGGCCCGTTGCCATTATCCCTCGTGTTGCTTGTCAGTGCGACGTTAATAAGCAACCATATGTGGCCGCAGTAACCTAGTGGTCATGGTCGAGGGCTCGCGCCCGGCGGGATTCGTCGAATCATGAGTTCGTATTTTGATGCCACTTAAGATCCACCGTTTAGTCGGAGCTGATGCACGTTGAGTTAGTCGAGGCTCTAAGTTCTCCCTTGGCTTGGCGTGGAAGTAAGGATAGAGATGTGCCAGCTGATGTGTCGTCCGCGTCACTTGACTGAGGTTCGAAATTACAATGTCCGTCGCCAATGGCCTTTACGTTGCTTTTGGTGCGGCGTTAATAAAACCAGTCAATCAATATCCACTTTTGTATCCGGTTTTAAATATCATTTCATTACACTTCTTTAACTAATTTGTTTGAATCACGTACACGAATCACGAATCATTTACTTGAATCACGAATCATTTACTTGGATAGAAATATATTTTTTTAATTGAATTTATAAAGCGTTTCTAAGGTGATTAATAGTAGTCGAATATCCCATAGTTACAGCTTTACAAAGTTTTAAAATTTCGAGGTCAACCGCCAAACCCTCGTGTTTCTTCTCAGTGCGACGTTAATAAACAATCTGCAATGAATAAAAAAATAATTATTTATTTCCCTTTTTTTTAAGATGAAGATGAAGGAGTTTAAAGTTGAGGAGCTCCTTTCCTAAAAAGAAGGAAATACCTCTTCATCGCATGTGTTAATTAAAAACAAAAACAAAAAAAAATAAATGATTTTTCATAGTTATCATTGATTTAAAAATCAAAAATTATAAATTAAAGTGGCGAAGCTCTGATTTTCACTGTTAAGGATATATTTTATTTCGATTAAATATATTCTTAACAATGAAAAACGAGTTTTCGCTGTATTTCTATTAAATAAAATATCGAACAAGAAACAGTTAATGAGAAAAATGAAACTAATTTTTATTTATAATTTTTTTTGATAGATTGATCCAGAAGTCACATATTAACTTGAATGTGGAGTGGAAAATATTTTGCGTCCTCAACCAAAGATTAACTTTAAGTTCTATTTATCTCAACAACTGTCAAAGTGAATCCGAGTCAGGATCAATACTCATACTCTGAGTCCAAGTCCAATATCAGCTATTGATATTAATTTACAATCTGGCCTTAATTATATGGACACAATATGCTCGTTAAATTTCAAATTCCTCATAGAATTTAAAGGAGCACTCTTTTCTTTATGAACGTCTTTCTATTCGCTATACTTCTACGCAAATAGTAATGCTAATTTATATAAGTCACAGTTTATTCACAAGGTGAGGTTCTGAAATCAAATAACATCATCTAAAGTTCCAAAAGGTTATTTATCAGATCATGCTGGCTTGCTAAAGGTAAGCAGTTGTCTGCACATCGTGCGATCAGGTTAGAGATAGGTTCTTTCCGAAGACCGAAACGTTCTTTACACAATCGGCTCTGGAGAGTGAGGCTATGTCGTAATTGAAAGTTCCTGAAAAACAGCGGATTTCGCATTTTTTCTGTCCGCGTACCTAACTGGCTCGGTTCTTTTCTGTGTACCTCAACCAAGAATTCTTCAGGCACCTTCTCCTCTTCAATTCAATTACTTATTATTTCATTGAACAGTTTTTTTTTTTTTTTTAATTTTGTAAGAAAGCAACCAAATTAACACTTAATAGGATAATAGGATATCTGAGACTACATTGAATCACAAAATTTTGAAAAAATGGCTAGAATATCGGATAAAACAGTTGAAGTGTTTTTCATGAATATTTGAAATCGCTTATTATTCACGGAGTTTAGTCAAAAATGAAATATTTATGGGATATAATATTTTTCAAAAAATAAATTCTAGTAAAAATGATGATGAACATTTTAGAAAGAATGGAAATGATCAATTTACAATACCATAGTGAGTTAATCAATTTAACATGCTCCTAGCATGGATAATTTTTCAGTCACTCTTAAAGATTTATATATATATATATATATACAATAATTATAAACAATATAGGGTGTCCACTAAAGTCCCTTGCAATCCTCTTAACTTCGGAATAGGTGTTACTGTATTCATAAAAGTG
>BMAW01095174.1:902243-915963 GCA_019974015.1 Nephila pilipes
ATATTATTATAGAAGAATATAACTAGAGATTATATTATATTATTATAGAAGAATATAACTAGAGATTACAATCTAATCTCGATAATTTACTGCAAACATTAACTTCTTTAAATGTCTCACTAATTTAGTGATACTACTTTGATTATGAAAAATATTTTTATAGAAAAGTTTTCATGAAATAATGAAGTGTTTAAAGTACTTAAAATATGCTAAAAATATTTTCTACTCTTCTTGCTCATCAACCATAGTTATACAAGTGTAATTTACGTGTGATCCAAAACAACTTAGTTTCTTCTTGTTGGATCCATGGAAACTAAAGGGCTGGTAACTCTAACGTAGAGAGTAACGGCCTTCCTTCATTATTTAAATCTACAGCCATTAAATAATCAATAAGTTTTAAATTCTATTTGAAGATACGTAAAACGCTTTTGTAACACATTTTATTATGAATGAAAAAATATGCGAGATTGCTTTCATTCGAATCCCTTATGACTCAGTCACTCTTAATTTAAGGACAAATTTCAAAACATTTTATTAACCAGAATATAAAATACATAAGATATTGGTACATAAAATTGAATAAAGGTGGAAATAAAAATCGCGTGACAAAAAATAAAAATACAAATTTTTAGATCCGTTCGTCTGGGGATTTGATCCGCCGGATAGTAGTATAAAAGTAGACATAAAAGAGAAGACCACTTGCGGTGGGTAGGGAAACTTGGAAGAGAAAATATTTATTCTATGATTGAGGTAAAGTCCATATGTGAAAATATTTCTTAAAAATGTTCAAAGACCGCAATCGAGACTTATTAAGAAAAGTTGATAAAGTCTTAGTTTACCCAATCGCTCATTTCGTATAGCAGTTCGACTCTTATTATTCTGATCAGGTGTCACTTATTACTATTTTCAAATTATTAATTACCATGAATCATTCCATCTAAAACACCTATCATCTTGTTATAATCTATCTCCATTTCCAAAATTTAACTCTTCCATCAATTTTGTTTCGCTTATGTATCACTATCTCTAATTCAGTTCCTTACACTTCTTACCTTCATTTGATTTATCTAATGACTCATTTAGTTTGCAAGGAGTTAATTGTATGCAATTCAAATTACAAAAAAGTTCTGAAGGTTAATGTAGAAAAATTCCCGAATAGCCCAACGTCACTCCACTACTAATTATATTGACGATAAATTTATCTCATAAATTTTAATCCAAGTGTCCAATATGCAGGGAATGTCCAATAAGTATTGAGAATGATTTTTACTGGCCGATGTAAAAGGATGTTGGTCTCTTTGGGTGGAATACACGGTGGGACATGTGATATAACCTAGAACTATGTCAATTACCTTCGACCCTTTGAAGAGTATGTACGACACCCAAAAAGAAAGTATGTTTAATATTTTAATCGAGAGTGAAAATGTAGGAAACCATCAAGCAACGTTATAACCACAAATTTCTGTTTTTAAGTAGTGCAAAAATTAAATAATGGCAAGGAAAACATCAAAGACGAACAACACGCTGGATATCTGACACCGACCCGAACTAATGAATATTTGATCAAAATTTAGGAACTTTTAAAATGTGGTAGTCAGCTAAGTGTTCATGTGATAGCAGATGAGTTAACTTTAACAAAATTCAGTTGTGAGTGATGATTTTTCAAATGCGGAACATTTTGTAAATCGACCAGATGGAAATCAGTAGGGCCATTCGCGTGAACAGTTGGGGCGTCTTAAGATCGTTCCAAATTTGTTTTTGTCTGAGTGATAACCAGTGATGAAACGGTTATCAAGAAATACAACCAAATGGATGCTAGACTTTCACATGACTTTAGATGACTGTGATATGGGTTTTACAGATTTCTGAAAAATCAGTTTTCAATTATAATCTACCGATTATATTATTCATTTTTATAAAAAAAAATCATTTTTTAGTGCTTTGCTATCTTTTCAGAAAATTGTACTAAATTTTTTGGGTTCATCTTATACATAGAAGCGACTTATTCAAAGGTATAATACACACATTTTATGTACTTAGATATTATACATTGTTACGTTGTTGGTCGCTTTTCTAATGCAAGAATGGGCTTCGCAATTAAAAAACAGTTTTTTTCTCGTGCGAATCCAAATTTACTCTGAGAATATCTAGAAAGTACACTATATTTCTTTTTAACAGGAATAAATATCTCTTACATATAAAACCACACAATAGCTCAAATACAGAGTTCTCACAATTCAATGACAATTCAAATCACGTAACTACAACATCACATTAATACAGATAGTCTACATGCATTCTCTGAATAATACATTCAGTGTTTGACATATATATGCTTCAAAAAATGACCTAGAAATCCTCCTCCTCCAATCATTTAGTAGCATCCAGTTTTTTTCGCCACATTTGCGGAGTAGGCGAATATTTGGCGACCATATTTGTCTTCAAGGTCGTCCTACCTGTTTATCATTAATTTTCGATGCACTTTCATCCTACTGTAAAACTATCTTTCTGGTCACAAAAGTTGCTTTGCTGGGAAAACAATAAAACTATATATATAACAGTAAAAACTCTTATAAGGGACGCCTTTATCAAGGGGACGAAATGTCTGTATCTGTGGTTATCCGTTATTGGGAGATACAATTGTAATTGTTTGTGTCTTGAAATAAATATAATAAATCAGTCAAAAACACAATTCATTCATTTCTAACAAGTCTTTTAAAATAATGGAAGCTCAGTGATATAAAATTTCTTTCAATTTAAAATATCCGTCAAAAATAGTCTTCAAATAATATATAAGCTCCCTAAATATAATTAAATACATATTTAATTATCTCCGATAATATGCGAAATATATTATCTCGTTTTAATGGCATTTGTAACAAACACTCTTTTTCATTTTTCTGAAATATACTTCCATCAGATTAAAAGAAAAAAGAATGTGAAAGGAAAAACATAAAAATCTTAACTGAATAACCAATAACTATTAAATGAATTTTAGACATTTTTTGAATTTGTAAGGGAAAAATAGTTAACAACATAATATGCAAACTTAAAATTTTTTCTGTTCTTTTGATGATGGAATTCTTAATTTTTTTAGAAAAACTTGAAAGTCATTTTATTTTGAATACTTATAAAAGAAGTTTTTAGGAAAAAAAATATGCCTATTGATAATTTTACACGATTACATTCTTGTACGTGCCAAACAATCCTAAGATTTTAAGTTACTTATTTTTGAAAAAAAAATTGCAAATACAATCATTTATAATAAAAATCTTTTTATTAATATCCATTGAAAAAGTTGCTTAGAATCGAAATTTGTACATGAAAAAACAGAACAAAAAAAAATTTAATTCACATTTAATTTTTTTTCCTCCTGTCATGTAAACAAAACAAATAATTAAAATTTTGCGCACATGTTACATATATATTTTCATTGAATTGAAAATTATTTAATAAATGCCAAATTTTTTATGGTGAATAAGTTAAGATTTGAATCGAAATGACCTTAAAAATCGAAATCTCACGAAACGGACCACGTATAGTTAAAAAGTATTTAAAAACGACAAGAGGAGGAATGTCTGAAACAAAGGGTCTAATTTAAAATTGATTTCGATTCCTTTTTATATTGTAATGATCCCAGCAATTAAATATTCACATAAAGTTTTTAAATTGCATTAAAAAACAATTTAATTAATAGAATCTACAATATAGCAGTCCATAGGGACATGTATTTTTGTGTATCTACATACAATAATTCGAGACAAAAACCAACGTTTTTATATGGTGGCAAAGTTTATTAAAGGAAATTATTGAAATATTAGTTAAAACTGGTCGCAAATATCTAAATATTGCATTGTTAGGCAAGTAAGATTGGTTCCCAAAATTTTCGATCCCTAGCTTGATGGGAATTTGGTTAAATTAATGATAGAAAATTTGGTGACACACTGATACACACACACAGACACACACCAAGTGAAATACATAAAAACGTTAAAACTAACTAAAATTAATTAATTCATCCGATAAATTAAATGGTTGGAATGCAATTTAGCCCAACCACCCTTGGCGGCAGGAATTATTTGGTGGTATTTTATCAAATGTGGCTACCCTGGTCCGCTTCGTGGACTTAACGTTCAGCCAAAAAAAATCGCCAAGTTTGGCAAATTTTGAGATAGCGCCCAATGGTTGGGTTAAACTGCATTATTTTAGAAAATATTAGTTAAAACTTGTCGCAAATGTCTAAATATTGCATTGTTAGACGAGTAAGAACGATTCCGAAGGTTTCAGAGCTCTAGCTTGATGGGAAGTTGGTTAAATTAACGATCGAAAATTTGATGACACACACGTACACCTAGTGAAATATATAAAAATATTTTTAAAATATAAATATTTTAATAATTTATTTTGTCACATTCCATTTATCTAGGTTTAAAAAAAACATGCTTAAAATGTTTTTTCAATTTTTTTTAAAAAAAATTCGCAACAGAAATCATGTTATTATTATATCCTTAAGCAGTCCTGACAGTACTTCGATATCTCTTCAGATTCTTTAACGCACGACACTTCAATTTCCGACATTTAATATAAAGTATATATCCTGACTCTTTGTTGTACTCTGACCTTTCACACATATAGCGTTTTTTAAAATAAAATTACCCATAACAGGCGATATTTAATAACGAAAATAAATAGTTAAAACACTAAAAAAATATTTCCCCCCCCAGTTAGTTGGAAAAGAAATTTTTTCACTTAAAAATAAATTTATAGCATTATAATGTATTTGTTATGAAAACGTGTGGTTTCATTTAGTTGTAGTATTTGAAATAAAAAACAGAATTGCATAATTTGGAAGTAACTTTCTTTTGGCTTTCCAAGCTTAATTGATTATAATATAATTAATTGATAACAATATATATATATATATATATATATATATATATATATATATATATATTGTTTTGTCTAAACTAAGATTGTTTTTCATAATTCTATAGCTCAACATCATTGGTTACAGACATGTGTTTTTTTTTACCTCTTCTTATTTTTAAAGAATGACACATAAAAATTACCCGTCTCTGGGGCTAAAAAGAAGACGGAAACTTATATTTTCAGAAAAAGTAAGGGGAAAAATAACATTATTTTAACCTCAAAATGTCATTCCCTGTCCTTTAAAAGAGTTGGACTTGTCAAGAAATTCAGAAACTCCTTCCCCATATATTTTTCTTTCCATTTGATCTCTCACTTCCTTTATTTTATCACAATTCTCTTGATAAATGTTTGATTTTATGGAACTAGATAAAGATGTATATGTTTAACAATATTAAAGAAAATAAAAGATTAATACTATTTTCGCTTTGTAAAAGAAAAGTCAGTTTTTACGTCCCCTTTCATTGTGTAGATATAACAAATTAAATTTACAAATATTAAGTGGAGTAAAGAAAAATATACAAAACTCGAATCACCAAATTTGTGAAATCTTCATTATTAAGGACCTATATGCTTCAAAAATGCATTTCGAAAGAAATTATTGGAAATTTGTTACGAAATACGCATAAATTATTAAGCATGTAAACGTTTGAATAAAACACTAGAAAAACAGCTACCTAAATCGACATTTTAAATGTAATTCGAAAAATGGATTAGATTTTTCCAAAACCCCTTATTCAAATCACACACTTTCGAAAAGTTATTGTATAAATATATGTTACGTTGAATTATATCTAATACTCAATGTTCTGGATCTGCGTATGTAGTTTGCACATTGTATCTAATAGAAGGATAAAAATGTAATGTAAACTTTACGACAAATAATATTATAGGAGGAAAAAAATTAGTCAGTGAGAAAGGAAGAGAGAAAGAACTATGTTTATGAAATTCTATAAGATATTTTCATGCAGTAAATATGGTTGTAAACCTGTTTACTACATGAAACAAGATAGTAAGTAATTATGACTAGAATCAATATGTATTACCACTGTATGCTTTTACTTTATTTAAATATGTATCAAAAGAATCTTCTATACTATTCACGTGTTGAGATTAAATATCAGTTGAAATGCAAACTGTCTCCATTATTTTACACAAATATCTTTGATAAAATGCATAATCATGCTCAAAACTTAATTTTTCTTTATCGTCTGCATGAAAAAATTCCTGAAATTCGTACAAAATTCACAATTTTGTTTTTATTGTTCTGGAACTTTTTGAATTAATTTAGCATATTCAAAATGTCCATCTCTCTAATGGTCAACTCAAAGTTATTTGAGGAATGTCATTTCACTCTCCTGTTATTAGAAGATTATGGAGAATAATTAAATTTATTCCGGGTATATTTCTAATTCCCTGAGTCTCTTTAATTAAACATCAGATAGATGTGTGTATGTATTACAACAATCCTCTATTTACGGAATTTATCCCCTCCTATGTATTTACTCATTCCCCGTCTTTGCCCTCCTGCCAGACATCTAGGCAAACAGAACTGCGATCAATTCAAGTCGAATTCGATGAATTTGTATAAAATAGAAAACGTGGAATGTTCCAGTATAGACCTTAGTACACAAGTGTGTCCTTGAATTTACGGCTATATGGAGAAAATAGAGATGGAATGTGGTCCTCTTTGATGTAAAATCATCTTTTAATTATCAGCAGAATCTTTTATTAATAGTTTTTATGAGTATATTATTATTGTTATATGTTTATGCTTTTTTTGTTTGTTTTAGATATCAACAGGAAAAAAAATGATAAGATATTCTTAAAATTTCTTCTGCAGTTAAGAAATATGAGAGTTTAAAGCTCAGCTAAATTGTTCCACTAAATCTCAAATGTAATCTTTCCAATTGAAAATAAACCCCTAATACAGTGAGAAATCGAGATAAGAACATAAGAATTTTTGTAATAAATCATAAATTGATTAGTAATCGGCTCTGTTTAATCTATTGACTATTTACACACAATTCTTCTGTTATAAAAACATCTTAAGATTTAAACCGGTAATTTTAAATAACACAAGCCTAATACATTTATTCATATCACAATTAAATATGAAAGGCATTACTCCTTGATAAAGTAGTAAGATATATTAGTTATGAGCATATATATATATATATATATATACACAGTAGTACCTCCCAATAAGGACACAAACCGGACTAAACCTTTTGTATTTTAAATACAGATGTCTTTTATTCGAAGTATGTCTCTTACAAGAGGTATTTACTACTGTATATATACCAGGTGTGTAAGTATGAAACCGGAATTTTTGTACAGAAAAAACACGTTTATTGTAATGATATGATACAAAGTAACTTATTCAAAGTATTGTCCATCGCTATCTATACATTTTTCCCATCTTTCTGGCAATTTGTGGATTCCGCGCCAAAAGAACTGTTGCTCTTTTGAGGCAAACCAGTCATCGAGCCATTTTCGTACATCTTCGTAAGAAATAAAGCGCTGCTCAGCAAGTGCGTGTCCCATCGATGCAAACAAGTAGTAATCGGATGGGGCAAGGTCCGGTGAGTAAGCCGCGTGCTGAAGAATCTCCCAACGGAACGACTCTATCGTTTCCTGGACCTGTTTTGCTTCGTGTGCTGGTGCATTGTCATGCAGCAAAATCACCTTGTGTTGTGTTTGTTGGTATTCTGGTCGTTTTTCAAGCAAAACTCGATCTAAATGGGTCATTTGTTGTCGGTAACGTTGAGTATTGACAGTTTCCCCAGGTTTCAGTAGCTAGTAGTCGATTACGCCCTTCTGATCCCACCAAACACACAGCATTGTCTTTCGTCCTTAGCGGTTTGGTCTTGCCGTCGATGTTGATGGTTCACCCGGAGTAACCATGACTTTTTGCGCTTAGGATTCTCGAAATATATCCACCTTTCATCGCTAGTCACAATTCGATGGAGAAATGACTTTCTTTTGAACCTGGCGAGCAGCATTTCGCATGATGTTTTGCGGTTTTCCTGCTGTCTTTCGTTGAGTTCATGTGGAACCCATTTCTCCACCTTTGTATCTTTCCCATGGCTTGTAACCGAAGGGAGATGGCTTCTCGGGTCACCTTTAACTGATCCGCCAGTTGTTGTTGTGTTTGAGCGTCATCTTCGTCCAACAAGGCGTCTTCAAACTGTTTCGGTGGTCTTCCACGTTCTTCGTTCCTCACGTCAAAATCGCCACTTTTGAACCGTTTGAACCACTCGAAACACTGTGTTTTACCCAGAGCATGCTCACCAAATGCCTCCAGAAGCATTCGATGCGATTCGGCTGCTGTTTTCTTCAGATGAAAACAGAAAAGTAGTGCTGTCCGCAAATCATAATTTGTTGGCACAAAACTCGACATGTTTATCTCTAATAAACTAATGCTACTGAATGAAACTCGTGTTATTGTGAGTTGGAAATCTTTGTCGGATATCAATACAATAACAAGACACCGCTGACGTAATGTGTCGGTAACTGCATCGACATCTAGCGCCACCTATGGGCAAATTCCGGTTTCATACTTACATACCTGGTACTACATACGAAGATAGTCCGCAAAATAAAAATACTTAATTTCTTAAAAATTGAAATACAGTATATTTTTGAAAATATAAATACATCAAACACGTGTACATACATTAAATTATATATGTACATTAAACACTATTTTTTGATACAGTCGCCTTTCTTCTGAATGCACTTTTTGAGTTTTCGAATGAGTTTTCTTAAAACAAAGTAAAAAAAAAAAACTTTTTCTTTCACCTCTTCGGCTCACAGTTTGGCGGTACTCTGTACCTGATCAAGGGTCGAAAACTATTTTTTACATCGTAAAACGACTTCAAATAAGTAAAAAGATAAGAATCTGAAGATTCCAGATCAGGGTTGTAAAAGGGTGGTTGAGGATGTCGCAACTGAAAGAGTCTAAGAGTTGCTTTGTGTCGAAGATTGAGTGGGTACGTGCAACATCATGAAACAAATACGCTCTTCGTACAAATTTCCCTTCTGTATAGTCTTTCGTGATTTTTTTTACAATTTCTCAGTAGCATTCAGTATTAATTGTTTCCCCGAAACAAAAATTTAATTATGGGTCCCTTTATGATCCCAAAAGATAAAGCTTTTCTGGCCGAAACAGGATTTTGAATTTTTTTTTTTGAAATTCTTAAACTCATTATACCACTTGTACATATTAGTGCTGCTCGTGACAATATCTCAGTAAACAGTTTTTCTTCGCTAAAAAAACTTAATCGGCGTGTTTTCTTTCTCGGGAAGAAAGCTGGTCCTTACAACCTCAACTCGTAGCTGGCGGGATTCGAATTTGAGACTTTCATTGAAACACAGCATTTCAACAAGAGTTTTCACCCGACTAAGAACGTGTATGCCACTTCCAAGATTTTGACCTTGAAAGCAGTACAGTAACATTGTTGGAAAAATATATTTGAGCGTCAGAGGATCACTACTCTTACATTCTAGACAAATGATGCGATTGCTTATTAAAATGACACTCAGAAGAAACTCGAGGCCTATTGACGATGGATCCGGGAATTTTGAACCTCAATCGAGTGACGAGGACGATCCCAGAGCTGGCGACCCCCCCTCTCCACAACACGCCTACGAGAGGACTTGGTACCTCGACCAGATTTAACAAGCATGATCTCTGCTATACGGCAGCTCATTAATGGCATTAAGGTTCGAACCTACGATGAAAACAACGCCATTCGCGAGACCGTGATAATCACTACTAGGCTACTGCCGCCACTACTTATTGGGCAAGCCTCGCATATAAAATATTTTCGTATCTCATAATTTCGAGATTTTTGAGGAAATATTTTTTTTTCGTTTCTTACCGCATTGACTTGTGATTATTGTGAATTTTAGAATTTAATTTTATTTAAAATATAAATTATCAATTCATATTAATAGTTATGCATAAATGTAATTATTATATTGAAATAATTATATATATATAATAATGATTTAACTTTTAATTCAATAATTACCCTAAATAATAAATTAACTTTCTATTCTATCTCATTCCCTAATACAAAAGTAAAGAGTTCATTCTTATTTCCTGATCCCCTTCCAAAAGTATCCTATAATTTATTACATCACGCGCTCTTGAAAAGGATTAATTCTGCTTAAACTAATTATAAATCTATCAAAAACAATCCCTTTTTAATTCCCTATCTACTATATTTCCCTGGAACCCCCTTATTCTTACCACGTGCTTATGACGTTTGATGGGAATTTTCCCTAATATATAAGCCAAAACGCAACGAAAAACGCTCTCTCTTTCATACTGCGCTTGCTCTTTTTCATACAACTGTTCTGTTCTTACCTAAATGATGTAACCAACTACCTAATGAAAATGGTCTCTCTCACAGCTTTAAATAAAAGTGGAATTACAATACGCCTCGACTGTATCTGATATTATGTTACTTTACAAAAGTCGATAGGAATAATGTTTACATTTAGCCGGTAGGATAAGAGTTCCTCACTGGTGGAAACGTGAGATTTAAATTTCGATAACATGAGAGTGAGACCGTGCCGAGCAATTCTACTGGAATTCCGTTTTCCGACGACCAGGAATCATACCGAAACCCCGCATGAAGGCCGCCAGCAAAAATCAACAGCGATGCCAATCTTTACTTACGACCATCGATACCGTTGCAATGCCGAGTAAATATCTCCATCAATTTTCAAGGACTTTTTTTTTTTTCAATACGTATCTTTTAAGATGTTCCAATATGGCCGACCTATATCATTCGAAACAAACAAAGTGGAATTCTAATTAGGAAGCAGTGCAAGCCCTACCATGTATGTGAGCTTAAAAAGAAAAATATTTATTTCATCTGGGATTGCGTCAGCTAAGTTAAATTTTTAGTGAATTTTCAATGATTTATTAAATTTATAAAAATTAAATTAAGTTCTAATTAGTAATATTTAAAGCACTATTTCTGTAAATTGATTATTGTGATAACATTGCCTGATGTGTAATTGAAATTGGTATTCATTTAAATTTTGATACTTAGTTCTTATGAAATATAAAAAGTTAACATATTTTGGAATTTGATTAAATGTTATAAAAGTGTTTTTTGAAAAATATTACATCATGTGTTGTGTGTATTATCGAAAGTTTGGAATTGTTCTAAAAGTGTCTGGTTTCTAAAAGTTTTTAACTATAAAAAAAAAATGTGATATTATTATACATAGATGAAATAGCTTTTGAATTTAATTCTAAATTGATATTTAGGCCACTGCAATATAAAAAATAACATTTATTTTTGTGTGTGTAGTAAAACAAAGTGTGTTTATATTTAATATCTCAGAATATTTTTAGTGAAGCATTTTTTGAAACCACAAATTGAAATCTTATTATTGCTACAAGGTAAACAAACTAGAAAAATAATGTGTGCTATATAAATGAATATGATTTAAATTTTATAATTTTTGCTTTATTAAGAAAAATATTTGAACAATGTTTAATTAGATCTGTGTGGTGGATATTCTAAAATATAAGAAATATCTATGAATTTACATATTTTAGTTTGAATTGAATAATTATTGAGAAATATTTTAGATTTGAATGAAGCATATTGTTGTTAAACATTACTTGAGAAATGATAAATAATATATTGATTTAAATGAAGTTGTTGTTGAAATAAGAAATGTTATATACTTTATGAAATGAATATTATATGGTTTTAAAATGAAAACCAACAATGTGTTTTATGTAATGAAAGTAAAAGAAAATTTTTGAATGTTTAATTATCAATAATACTATTTTAAGTTTAAAAGATGTTTTGTATTTAAAAGAATGTATGTCTAGTTTAGATGATTTCTATAGATGAAGGTATTAATAAAGGAAGGTGGATAATTAATTTAAATAATGAATAATATGAATAAATAATAAATAAATAGAATAGAATAGCTGTTCCAGTGTGACATGCGAACTAGTGTGGCACAGTTTTGTCAACCACATTTCTTCAGCTAATTTTGAAAAAGGTTTGGTTTAGAAATTGTTGTAGACTAAGACAATGAAAAAGTAATAAATAATACAAACATACTTTTATAACTATTTTTTAAATTTAAGTAATACTTGTAAAACGAATTTTAAAAAAAACTTGCATTTCTATGTCTGTTGATATCCCTGTACCATGTAGAAAACAAAGTTTAGGTTTTTGCATGTTCATTCTTCACCCAAAGATGCATGTGGAAAATTTGTAAACAACGTATTGGATACTGTGTCAGAGTCTTGTCATCAGTGATCAAAATGCAATTGAATTTAAGAATTGTCAAATTAATCTTTTTGAAATTTTATATTTGTTTTATATTTTTCATTTACAAAATGCCACCCACACATTCTGTTGCTTATGTATTTTTTTTACAGGTTCAAGAATTTGTTAGATGTTTAAGCACACTACTACACACAACAAATTTATCTTTTTAATTAGTATTTAATATTTTGAATATCTTTTAAAATTGTATGTGTTCTAAAAGAATGAAGGGATTCCAAGGCATAAAATTTTTAAATTTTAAAATATGAATTATTTAGGTGTAACTTGTCTTAAACATAACTCTAAATTTTAAATTTGAATTTTTTTTCTTCCTTTGACACCCCTGTAAGATAAAGGTTATGTGTTAGGGCCCAACACACATCCGTGTCTTGCGGAGGGGGGAAAATTGTAATGATTTAACTTTTAATTCAATAATTACCCTAAATAATAAGTTAACTTTCTATTCTATCTCATTCCCTAATACAAAAGTAAAGAGTTCATTCTTATTTCCTGATCCCCTTCCAAAAGTATCCTATAATTTATTACATCACGCGCTCTTGAAAAGGATTAATTCTGCTTAAACTAATTATAAATCTATCAAAAACAATCCCTTTTTAATTCCTTATCTACTATATTTCCCTGGAATCCCCTTATTCTTACCACGTGCTTATGACGTTTGATGGGAATTTTCCCTAGTATATAAGCAATCACGCAACGAAAAACGTTCTCTCTTTCATACTGCGCTTGCTCTTTTTCATACAATTGTTCTGTTCTTACCAAAATGATGTAACCAAATACCTAATGAAAATGGTCTCACTCTCACAGCTTTAAATAAAAGTAAAAAGTCACTAAGCCTCGAATGTTATTGATAGTATGTTACATTTATATATATATATATATATACTTAGCGTAATTCTATTCTTTATAGTGAAATTATAAGATTTACTAATTTTGACCACTAATTGGAGTTTAGAGGGAAAAATGCTGTTTTAATTTGTTGATGGGTAAAACCGGGGTTCTAGAAAAACAAAGGTTAAACATACCCAAAATAAGATCTTTGGTACCTCTCATTCAGCGTCAGATGATAGTGAGAGCAGGTCATGCAATCAATTGGTACCTATGTTCGAAAAGCTATGAATCTACATTCCAGCAATGATGGAGGCTTGAGCCTAATAAGCACTGACTGTGCACTTTGCGCTGGAATTATTTTATGCTGAGATAAATAACTAATGCAATGGTTTTATTAAAAACTAATTCAAACTATGTGAGTTTTTAGTCATTTGTCTTTGTTATGACGTTGAAACGACCCATTTTGATTTCTCTTTAAGTAGAGCCATGAAATTGGTAGCCATGCCTTGGACACTGGTGGACGAATTCAAAGACGATTCTGTAATAGTTTTGAAACCAGAAAGCTTTTATTCGGATGCCCACACCCATACAATATCTGAGAATAAAGCATATTCAGACACGTAGCAATA
>BMAW01095180.1:0-22483 GCA_019974015.1 Nephila pilipes
TAAACCTATATTTTCTAACCTATTTCCTAATATATAAACCTATATTTCCTAAATTTATGCATAGTCTAAATTTAAATTTAATGTCCTGTAATTTGGGTTTTATTGAATCTTATTGGGTTTTATCGCGTTTTATAATTTTGTAATTTTTGGAAATTAATAGCTCAATATTTGTTAAATTTAATTTCCTTTTTATAAGGTATGATTTGTAATTTATATGCATGCTAAAGAATTAAATGTTTCTGTTTAACACACACAAATATCAGAATACATTTATAGTAAACATTGAAAAATAACGAATTAACATAATACTTACTTTTCGCAGGAATATTTAAATTACTTGCAAAACTTTTTTACTTTTGACTTTACAATACAAAATGATTTTATTTCCATTACTAACTTAAAGCTTTCGTCTACCTGACATTTTGAGTTCGGTATGTAATGTTAAAAAAAAATTATGAAATTTCTACTACCGTCCTCAAATCTACTATATTTCATCTAATTGATAATGCAATAAAAAAGAACCTAAGGAGCAAAAGTTATCGAACGTTTCAGCGATATCACATTTTATCTCCAATTTTTAAAAATATTTCTACCCTTATTTAAAGGATTCGTTTGAGGATATTTCGGTCATTAAAAATATTCTGAAATATTTTCAAACAAATTTCAGAATTTTTCAAAAACATTTTTCCGGGGAGAAAAGGTAATTCTACAGAAACCTTTATTATTTTGTGTTCTTTCAGATGCACTTTACTGCATTCAATTAGATAAAATAGAGTAGGTTTGAGGATGGTAGTAGAAATTCCATAGAATTAACATTACATTTCCAAAATAAAAAGGTGGTAGATTGGAGCCTAAAGCATTCTGTCTCCATTTATAATTATAGCTTAAGAAAAAGAATTTTTATAATTCATTCATAGACTTTCCGAAACAAAGTAAAATAGTTAATCAGATAAATAAGAGCAAACTGTAAGAAGTGTAACTTTACTGTAAGAGTGCAAAGTTATTTCAAATTTCTCAGTCATTCTTTGCGAACGGATTACAACCGGAAGGACAATATGTTTATGAGTACACTAGGCCACCTGTCAATGGCCACTTGGAGTGAAATGGCCAGCTATATTCTGAATAACATCTATACGACCATTTTCACCATTACCAATGAAAAAGTGATGTTGCATCACATTTCCGAAAGCGTACATACGAAATATCTGTAAGGAAATGTGATGGGATATCAGAAATATATACATTTGTTTTTAGAATATGTTGGATGGTTCTGTTTACCTGTCAGAATGGTTTCGATTATTTACATCATAGATACTGATTTTAAAAAGCGAAAATTATATATGGATTTCAGAATTGAAAAAGTATCAGAATAATACTGCGGATAATATTATGAATATAAAAAAAAAGAATTTAACTATTTATTCGACATTTTTTATATTTATTTCTTGAAACTTAAACCAGGTGTTTTGTTGCAAAATGAGCGTTGAATTTCTTTTTAAATACTAAATAAATGTAAAACATGCAAATATATCAAAGTCATGCGATTATTTTGTAAATATATGGCATAAAATGTTGGGCATAGGCTTATAGACTTTAATGTATTGATATTAGAACATAAAGTGTAAAAAAATGTAACAAGAAAACCAAGATGAAAATTCAAAAGTACTACAAAAGAAAATGTAATAAAATAACAAAAGCTGTAAATAATCTTTTACAATTTCTAAATTTCACTTTCTTTAACATCACAATACCCGTGCTATTAAAAAAACGATTGTTGCAAACTGTTGTATAAAAATAGAAATATGTATCAAGAACTTCAGAAGTTGTAACATCAAGGCTTTATGTAATGTTTTCAACTTCCTACTCCTTTCCTTTTTCAAAAGTTGGAAATTTTCTTTCGTTTTTATTAAAATATCGATCTTCAATGTTAATGTCCGAACAAACAACTTTTACGCAAATTTCGAAAATTCTCTTTTTCCCCTTTCAACCCCGTTTGCTACCCTGGAAGTGAAAAGGGAAGAGTGGACTGCGGCACCTACTTATATGTAGAAGAAGGTGGGCGGGAGAATAGAAAAATCGTCTGCAAAACTCGAAGGCAAAAGATAAACATGGCGACAAAAGGTTTCCACCACTGTTTGTAAATGGAAAGTCACATATTTTTGGTGTTTTTTCCTCCGAACTCGGTTTCTAATAATTTTTTTTTAAAAAAATCTATCTATCTTCTTTCTTTTCGGGTTGTAGGAAGCATACCTCATTGGATAGAAGGTGAATTTCTTCCCAGATATGAGTTGGTTGGGGAACATTTTCATGTTTACCTTTTGCCCAGGCAGCAGGAATGAATTTTTATTAGGTGTCAATAAAAATTTATTTTATTCTTACAAACATTTTAGTTTTTATACGATACTTTTGGATTTTATAACTTTTTTTAAGCAGAGGAAATCCACACATCTGTTTCTTGTTGGTTTTCTCGGATGTGGAAGAAAGATTGGTCGCGATAATATTAAATTGCTGTTTATAAATATAGCGCAGAGAGATATCTTGATTTTAAAATGCAGTTCTATTTGCATCAATGTATTATATTTCAATTTACTAAATAATATATAGTATAGAGAGTCCCTCTGTATAGCAATAGTTCTCCTATTTTTGTATTTATCTAGGATTAAGACAAAGGAAGCAGGAATGGTGGATTTGAATGTGAGTTATGTTTTATTATAATAAAATAGAATTTGAACTTTATTACTTATATATTTTTATTCTTTTTATAAAGATATGGAAGAAAACACAATTTAAGAGAAGAAGAGATAAATATGATTCTACAGGATCTATTAAGAAACTTTAAAAATTAAAGTAATATGTAAAGTATTATATCAGGTATTGATAATAATAAGCAAGGTATTATAGCAGATATTGAGTTTTTTGAACATGGGTTTCAAATTTCATAATTTGCGTAATCTATTTTTATACGTTAAATTATAAGAGCAAAAGGGAACATTGAGTAAAGTTGAATATATTCAATAATTAGTTTAAATTTTTTTTTTATCATTTGACATTCATTAAATTTATCATCTAAACTAAATACGTGTAAAAACTTTTAGCTTAAATAAGCATTATGTTAATATATTAACCCTTTGAGGGGGCATATTAAATTATTAAATTTTTTCAAAATTCATCTGATATACATTAATAATGTTAAAAATACACAACATCAAGCAATAAAATTAATTTTTACTTTTTCCCGATTTTTAAGACCCGGTATATATAATATACCGCTACCCTTCTAGGACATCTTATTTGTGCACTCGTTGTTTCGCATTTCTTCGAAGAAATAACAAATACTTTCATAAAACATTGTATTATTTTAGTTAATTTGGCAAATATTCGGATCACAAAACCCTTTTGAAAAAATTAGAACTTTATAATGTTGTATTTTATTTCTAAGAGTAATAATTTGAGCGAAAATATGTCAATTAATTTAAGTATATCTTTTTTATACGTATATAAATTTCATAGTTCAACACAAAAACTATATTATAAACTCATAAGATAATTTTAGTTAAATACATATACATATTGTTTAAAATAAGGCATCTATTTTACTGCACAGACTGAAGTCAAATGTTCTTCCCCACTTTTTTCTGACGATAACTCCCATCCATCAAAAGGGAGCTCTTCAAATATAGCGAGTTCTTTCTCAATCTAAACTGCCCGTGTAAGCATTCTTTTAAAGATATATTTTAGGATATATATATATTTAAAGTATTTTAAACTAGATTAAAAAGCTACTTAAAAATAAATTTTAATTTATCTGAAATAATTATGCACACTATTATACGAAATAGGAAACTGTCACGAGAATGAAAGGAAAACATGAATTAAATGCAATCTTAGTTGTATGGTCTCTGTGAAAGTTCAAAAACTACACGACCACAGCAAATGAACCTATTCAGAACATACTCTCCCGTATGTAATGAACAGATTTTTCAAACAAACAAACAAAAATAGGCCAGCCCTTTTTACTCTGAATTATTTACTGGATATTGGCGTCCAAACGCTGAGGACTCTGTTCTTCTTACAAAGCGGGTATCGTTTTGCTGTATTGTAACTTTTGTAATACTAATTGTCAATGATTTATATATTAGTTTACTTAGACCAATTGATAAAGCCTACCGCTAGCGAAAATGAGTTTCTATTCTCGTCCTCTTTTGCCGGTAGCTTATCAACTATTCTTATCTCATGTTAACATTAACAAGGCTATCAGAAACGACAAGTCCCTAACTTGTTGTCTCCAGCCAATTCTGTCTTAGATGCCTTAAAAGACTACTTTTCGAATTTTTTTTTTTTTTTTGCAATAGTTTTGGATTTCGGATATTCTTTTTTACCCCTGCGCTTTTTTTGATGGGCATGCACCACGTTGATAAATTTCTATTCCTGTTTTAAGCTTCTTTTCTTAGGGGAATAATTTTGATTTTTGCTATTCTGGAATTTGAAAACGTATGTATGACTTCAATTTTTCACTGAAACAAAGCGAACCACACATATCAGTCTGAATCAAAATTTTCGGTGCAGCCATCTGTTGCTCATAACCCCTGTGTGCTCTAGAGAGGTGGTGGTATAATTATGATACCGCTTAGTTTAGAGTATGAAATTAATGATTAATATATTTTGTTTTGAGCAATTAGTAGTATTTACACACAATTTCAAACATGAATTTGGGTAGCTCATGAATTTAAAATTTTCAAATCATTTCAGAGAGATTTCTATGAGACATAAAACAACCTCTTGTTAGGAGCTTTCATTAGAATCAAAGCAATAATTTTAATAATAATTCTGCATGGTTCTGCCTTCTAATTTAAGTAAATAAAATTATAAGCACACTTTTAGCATCACATGATATAAAATTATATCATGTGATGCTAAAAGTGTGTGAAAAAAAAGTGTACTTTATTAAGATTTTTAACGCACTAAAAATGTGGTTTAAAAAATATACCACCGCCCCTGAAAGGGTTTTAAGCTACATGTAATTAAATTAAAGTAAGCGATAAATTATTTTATTACAAAAAATATATGTCAGCTAAAAGTAATTAAAATTAAAGCAAACGATAAATTATTAAACAATGGATTTGTTGACCATTTGGTAACTTAGCGAGAAACTTGGCGTAAAATTTAATTCTTTAAATAATTACTTTTAGTCAATTAATTTTTATTAATTATGAAGAAATTATCTTATTGTTATCCAAAACAATCGCATACAGAAAATTTCAATTCAATTGAGAGATTCAAAATGTGAGGAAGAAGCTATTGAAAATTGAACCAGACACAATTACAATACGAGTTTAAGAAAACCCATTAAAAAACATGTTATGTAGGCCAAAATTATAGATGATGCGATACATGTCGTTAAATAATCTAAAGTTGATAGAATATTTAATTTGTTATCAATTTTCCAACAGTTCTGATTTCAACACCTCAGATTCAGGATTCTTGATTATCGTACACACTTTTCCACATCAAAAGTTTCTCCTAATTGACATAGAAAAAATTATACAAGCTATTTATACTTCTTTCCATGCGTTAAATATCGAAACACTGATTCCTTTTTTTGACTTTGTAATAAGTCATGGAATGCACTACGCCGATTAACGAGGGAAATAGTTATTAGATGTGCACCCATGAAAAAGCCATTGCTTTATCATCAAAACATTACCTCGTAATTTATTAATTGCGTCAGAGAATCCATTAATAATAACAATAAATCATAGAATAATTTGAAAAATAAAATAACAGACACATGGCACATGCATGCAAACGCACACACACACACACACATATATAGAGATATATAATACACGAGGTGTGGCTAATAAATAAAGATACTAATGTTGTAAAACATTTTATATTTTATTTTGTCGTACATATTTATTTTATCACTTTCAATATGCACCTCTCCTCTATCCCTACTATGTTCCATGTGGATCTTCCATTGTTCCAAACAATGATGGAAGTCTTCTGTCAGCATGCCTATTTCTCTTTCCCGACATCAACGAGCCATGATCTTGTTCCTTTTAATGCAGATTTCACCACAAGAAACAGATAAAAGTTGCATGGTTCAAGATCCGATGAACAAGGAAGATGGTCTAACACTGGATAGCAGTACTTGTCTAGGAACCTCTTAACAGACAATCGGAAATGAGCTGGCATATTGTCTTAGTGAAGAACCCATGACTTGTCCTTCCACAATTCGGTTAGTTTTTTGCCTTATTCTTCGCAGAACACTGTTTTCGATTATTTCATTAAATGTAATTTTTGGCGCGATATTCAAGTCTTCAGAATTGCTTAAATCAAACTATTGTTTTGAACTCAACATCGTTTGACAAACTCTGATCTGGAAAAACGAAACAACAGGATAACTTTGTATGGCGCGTTCATTTGAAAGTTGTAGAGCTTCAAATGAATGACAAATGCAGGAGCTTGCGGCGACTCTCTTTTACAACAGCGCCAGAAACTAAAATGCCAAATTTAACTAGCCAGAATAGAAGACTTTTCAGCCTAGTAATTAGCGCACTCTTCGGTCCCACTGGTCGAGGGTTCGAAACCGCAGCGACATCAAAGGTCAAGTCCCTCTCCCCCCCCCTTCATGGGGTAGAATAATATCCCCCGGTATTTCATCCGCGTTGAAGAGGTGACCCAGGACTTGAACACTAGATGGCAGCACGGCCTTATACCTACTGATTGCATATGTCCCCGATGCAAAAATCACTTTTCTCTGTACGTCTAACTAAGACAACAGCACATAAATCACGACTAGTGATATTTCTGCTCTGGCGCACGTGTCGACGAGACCCGCCCCTCAACACGAGCAGCCGATGACTCAAAAATGGAAACCGTCCCAAGCAAATGCGCTATTTCAACAAGGAGGCGATGTATATCAATTGCAGTAATGGTTGAAAAAATCAAAAAGCAACCTTCTGTACAAAAGAGTACCAATGTTTCTCTTCGTAACATCATGATGATACTGGAGGGGGAGTATGCAGCGACTCTCTTCTACAACAGTGCCAGATGTTAAAACGCTAAATTTAACTATCCAGAAGAGACATCTTTTTAGCCTAGTTGGTACGAGCGCATTTTTTGAACATATTAGTCCAGGGTTCGAAACAGCAGTGACATCAAAGGTCAACAACCTCTTTCCCTCTCCACAGTGTAGAATTATCTCCCTCGATATTTCGTCCAGCGCTTAAAGATTCAATAGTAGAAAAAAAAGATTGACTACATTCCTGAGAGGAACGTGCCCAAAGGTCAGATACTGTGAAAGCAAAGTCGAAAAATTGAAAAGTTTTTCGGCTGCAGGTGGTTTTCCGATCCCATGCAGGGGGAGATAGTTGTTAGGTGACCTTGTGTGTCGGCGGCGTTTCTGTCCAAGGAACAATGGATCCTAAGAATGGTGTCCGGTTGATTTTTGATGCGCCTTAATCAACTAAGCTAAAGACGACGCCTCATTCGGGATGGTTTGAAAGGTATTTTAACATCTGGTGCTATTGTTGAAGAGAGCTTCTGCAAGTTTGATCGAACCAATCAAGTTTCCGGAAGAAAAACATTTTTAATGTTTGCATCTGAGCGATCACGTGCGCCTAATGCGTTAAGCAATCTTATTTAACATTGTCTCTTCTTTTACCATTTAATTTCGAATTTTCGATTACGTTTTATGAATCTCATTAATTTTACTATCTGTTTTTTTTATCTGTCATACTCATTTATTATCAATGCTTATAATTTTTCATTAACTAAACATTATTATTTATTTCTCTTATGTATCTAACTTAATTAATATTATTTTAACATTATTATCTATTTTTCATTTAACATTAATTTATTCATTTAGCATTTAATTTCGGTTAACATTATTATCTATTTTTATGAATTTTACTTATTCAATATAACTTTTATTATTCTTCATTTAATATTATTTTCTCTGGTTTTTCAATGAATTAACATAAACAGAAGCCATTGCTATCAAGAAGAAAAGAAAACACCATCTTCAAATTTCTGATGAGCTTTCACTTTAACATGGAAGAAAATGTTGCCAATATTAAGAACAAAAATAATAAAAAAACCAGACGATTCTGACATAGAAATAAGTTATTAAATTAAACATTACAATAAAAATAAACGATAAAATGTTAAGGGGGGAGAATTTTATTCTGTTTGGGTATTAAAATAAAAGCAGAGGATAAAATTTGAAGTTAAATATACCCTAGCAAAGTGTAAATGTACCATAAGCAAATTATAGGTAATTATTGTTTTAATCATATTGTATTATGCAGTCGAATTTTTGAAACTAACACCATGTATCCTTAATTTTATGCCCATGTATTTTTGTTGACACTATTTTCTTATAACATAATGTTATCACATGTTAATAATAATAATTAAAACAAATTTATGAAGTTAAATTCTTATGATACTGTTCTATAAGGTTCAATAAATCACATCCTGTTTAAGGAGCACGTAGCAAGAGAGACAGAAAGAAATAGAATCTTTAAGTTCGATGATACGACTTCAAATGGGGCCCCTGTGAATTCCCAAAGTGGGAATCAAAGTTTCACTTCTAAAATGAGCTTTTGCATTTTAATTAAAATGTTACATTTATCAACTGGCACCACACCGTATGCATCAATCCGTCGATGCCTTTGCCGGGAAACTCTACTAATTACAGCCTCTGTCCACATCGCTTTCTGTGAAGTGGATTCTTTCCTCTCTTTTGAGACGATCTGGATTCCGTAATTGATTCCACGAATGGAATCGATTCTTTAAATCACTTCCGTGCGGAAACATCATCCGGTGATAAAGCCTTTCAAAAATTAACTAGAATAACATTTGAAGTGAAAAAAAAAATATTTCGATTGATAAAAAATAAAAATTGGGTGATTTATGCCTTGTTATTTGTACTTGATATAAGGAAATTGACGTATATACATTTTACTTGTAGCGAGTGAGTGCTAAAGACAGCAGACGGTTTGTTTGTAATATGTATATGAAAGGAGTGAAATATCTTTTATATTCATCGATTTATATATTACCATATACTAAAAATAATTTCTTAGTAAGTTATTTGATATATGGATTTATTAGTTTAATCTTTGATTAATTATTTTTGTTTCTTCTACAATACATTTATGGATATGCCTGATAAATAAAATGTAATCGAGAATGCAAAAATCAATTCAAAGAAATATAATATGAGTCTATTTGTGACGTTGAGCTATTCGCAGTTTTCTCTTCACTAACCTCGGAAACTTTTGGTTAACTTGAATTGTATGATATTAAAATATCTTCACAACCCAAATGAAATGAGATAAATTAACTAGACAAGGATAAGAAGTGTAGTGAATTGAATAAAAGATAATTGTATATAAGTGAAATAGAATTGAAAGGAACGAAAATGCGTTAGTGGATAAAGACAAACTTATTCTTTTTTTTTCCCAACTAGATTGAATCATTGCAATTAATAGTTTATGAAAAAGTGAATTTATTAGAATCTAGAAGTGCTTGAGTTAGAAAGATTAATTAAGTAAGCTAAGACTTTATATTTAGAATATAAATTAAAATCAACTGAATTCAAATGGGTCCAGAGAGAGCGACCTTACGCTTTTTATGCTGTTAGTCAATAAACTGTATGCTCTTTCGTTTACGTATATTCAAATGCAGTTTTGAATAAGAGGGCGATTTAATGGGACTTTAAGATGGATGTAGAGATAAATAATGAAGGAAATATATCTCAGACTGCACAAAAATGGGAATCACTTAAGTGATTGCTTGCACCTTACCTTTGAGAAAAAAAATTCCTCTTCAAATTTCTTCTGCAACTTTTAAAACTAGGAGGTTTTATATTTTTGCACATTTAATTCACTCAAGTAGTTCCAGGATTTGATAGTTGGACACAAACAAATCAAACAAAAAACAAAATAGATTTAGTTATGGAAGCAATCAATTTCAAATTTTAAGCTTCAAAGGAATACTAAAAATAAACATTTACTTGAGAGAAATAATCTTCGAAGTGGTGAATAAATATAAACTGATACTAAATACGTTCAATAACTAAAACTAAACTCGACGTGTTTCAGATAAAAAGGCGTTAGTTGCTATAAACTAAAGTGTAAATATGTCTCCTACCGATAGCATAAGAATTCGTTTCACGAAGAATTTCATCAGTCATTACGCATGCAATATAATATGATAAATGTTACTTCAATTATAGAAATAAAGCTGCTGATATAAGATATTTGTTAACTATCTTTGAAATTAACTTAATTTCCCAACAGCTACTAAATCCCACCGAATAGCGAGTAGATACGCATTACATCTGTCGATACTTCAAGTGATATCGCTATGGAAGTATGTTTAGGGAAGTACAAGCACATGTGTCATCTTCATTAATTGACCGAAATCCACTATGTCCCTCATCATTAAACCTCGTGTTGCTTTTAAGAACGACTCTAATAAGCATTTAATGAATCAATCCTGATTTATGTACAAAATATTCATATTAAAATTGCTGAGCGAACAATATTTTGATCAGAATAATATATATATATATTTTTTACAATTCTTAAACTAACGTTATAAATAAATAAGAAATTCACTTTATTTCGAGATGGTTTCAAATTTCATATAGTTTTTGGCAAGGAATTGCTTCCTACTCTATTCGTTTACTTCTACTTTAACTTTTCGCCCAGGTGCTTTAGAGAAAACATCACTATCCTGATTACAACAGCCTGTACAAGATACATTGAGCTTCAGCTACAGCCTTCGATTAGGCCTAATATACATGTAAATTAGAATATTTTCGTTCTAAATATTAACTTACTAATTCCATAATCAATGTAACCAAGTTAAATTATGTGTTACATCAAATAATTCATGTGAATAAAAGTGTTTGTATTATCTTCACTTCTATATTGTTATCTGTTACAATAAGCCATTGTGATGCAAATAGAAGTGTTTATTTAAGTCCCATTTTGACATGGTTACCCTTTGCTCTAAATCTTGGTGACGTGAATAAAAGTATTATCTCCATTACCCAATTTTTACCTGTTACAACAAGTCATGGTGACGTGAATAAATTTTTTTTGCATTTTCACTTCCTCTATATAGTTACCCTTTGCAGTAAGTTACAGTAACGTGAATTAAAGTGTTTGTAATTATCTCTATAACCCGATTTTTATCTGTTACAACAAGTCACGGTGACGAAAATAAATGTGTTTATATTATCACCATCTTTGTTTTGTTATTCATTATAAGCATTGCGACGTGAATAAAAATTTGTATTATCTCCATCTCTATATTGTTATCCATTACAATTGCTATTGCGAATAAAATTTAAGTACTATCAGTTTTACCGCATTATCTGCTTGTGATTTTTGTTAATGTTGTGGTTTGAATTGAATTATGAAATAAGGACCTTCTCCGAATCCTAAGCCCTAACCTGATTAGACTTGTCAGACTTCTACAAACCACACACTACTTAGATATGTTATACTTGTTAAAACCTACTGGGAGGGCATCTATTAATAATTTGCAGATATTTTTCTGACCAAGGTTTTCTCTTGGGTTTTTATTCCCGTTCTAGCTGGAATCTATCATGATGCTGGACAGTGGAATCCACACTTGCCTATAAGAAGCTTGAAAATAGTAATGAATATTAAAGAAAAATTAGAATTTAAGGCATTATTATTGCAAGATATGTAGTTTGAAATTTGAAAAGAGAGATTTTCAAAAGTTTTACAGTAGTAATATTTTTATTGATATTTGCATGAGAAGTTGAGCCTTTCACTTGTGCTTTGTTAGCTTCGCACTGAACACACACATTATTGGCTTAACTAAAATACGAAGATAAATCTTCATTTTATTCAAACTTAAAAGGGATTAATTTAATTTTTCAAATTAAAGTTACAGTCAGATTATGACAAGCGATTAAAATTAAGTCTGAAAAATTTATTGCAAGCATTTGTCGATCGAATTCGTATAACCAATTCAGGAGCAGCTCCCTGTGGCCTGGATTTAGAAGAGATTTTAAGTGAGAATTTTATCTTGGTTCCGTTGAACCGAGAGCGAAGAATTTGGTTGGCTGATAGGTAAATACCTATTGTCTTGGGTGGGGCTTTGTGTTTAAGTAGAAGAGAATGATTATAAAAATAGTAAAATTGGTAGGTGGATTTTGAAGCAATTATTCTAATTAAATTTTATGTGGTCTGTATAGATGAACACTATTTCTTCATGGGGTATTTATATGTATATATATAATATGTTGTAAGGTTGTTTTGTGAATTATTTATTTTATAGAAGAATTTATAAAGGCTAACTTTTGATGAGTGACCTGAGAAATTGGTATTTAATTGACTTTCTGACGTCTCTCACTTCTAATTTATAAATGGGCATTGAAAATTTGTCTGATCATAATATAATGAGATTTGCTTTAATAAATTTATAGTTGCTTTTGATGCATGTAACCAGTCTGGGCAAACGTAGGTCAGAACTGGACTTATCACAGTATATATTAGAAGTTTATTACATTTACTTAAAATGTAGACTTACACGAGATAAGGGGAAATAACACATGGATGAATACGTCCCGAGACTAACATTGAAAACAACATTTTTTTTGCAAAATTTTTTTTTATTCATCAACATAACACCTTTTGTTAATCACCTTTTAGGGTGATACAATCGTTCCAACGCTTTTCCGAATTTTTTTCTTTTTTTTTTCGCAAGAAATCTTTTTTGTTGCGAGTAAATAGCGATAAACAGCTTTCTGAATCATCGACTCGTTGCTGTTTTTGTTCCATCGAAAGCAATCGCGGCACCCACTTGGAAAAAACCTTTTTCATGCTCAATTTTTCATGAAGGATAGTAAATACACTTCCATATGATATCTGTGTCATCTCAGCAATCTCACGGAGCTTCACTTTACGATCTTTCATTATAATTTTTGTCACTTCACTCACATTTTCCGGTGTAACGGCTTCCACAGGTCTACCCGAGCGTTCCGCGTCATTTGTGTCGGTACGACCACGTTTAAACTCGGCAAACCACCGACAAATCGTTGCTTTTGATGGACAAGAGTCCAGGTAACATTTTTCAATCCATTGTTTCGCTTGCACGGTGTTTTTACCCATTAAAAAACAATGTTTTATCAGAACACGAAACTCGGTTTTTTCCATTTTTTAAACAAACTACAAAATGACTTTGCTCCAACCTTGATAACTCAGCTGTTTCTGGTCCGATCGACTTAAAGTTTTGACACGTTTCAAGCAAAGGTTAGTACTCTAGAAAGACCTGGTTACTGGTTTACTACGAGCGCCATCTCTGGGTTAGTCTCGGGAGTTATTGATTGATGTTTTAAATTATGTGTTTTCGTTTTATTTGGAGTCGTGTAATGTAAATAAACAGTTGTATTGAAAAAAAAATGCATTTCTTAATTCTTTCTGTTACTTCGAAGGTTTTCTAAATGTTACTGAACGTAGAATTCGATTTCAAATTACATATTTTTTTTACAATTCTGTTTCTCAAGATTAAATATAGCTTCATTCAATAATACTTAATTGTTTTAATACTTTCTTATGTATTGCTGCAATATTTCTATTTGAATTTGGTTTTATTACTGTCACTGTTGTATAAAGCGAAAGATATTGGTGACGGAAATCGCATTTTTGAAACTCTATCAAGTAATCATGGAGACACTTGATTTGTATTATTTTAATGAATAATCCAAATATTTGTGAAAATACCTCAACAATTGCTGATGAATAAACAGAGTTATGTGTTCCAGAAATTTTACACTCTACATTTTACTTTAATGGAGCCCAAAGAGGTATTTAAAAATAAAAATATTCCTAAAATATTTTTGTTATAAAATATGTTTACTTGGAGTAAATATCATGTAATATTTTCAAAAGTTTTTATAACTATAAATGCGTATCTAAGTTCAGAAAATATGGCATTGCTCATGTTAATTTTTTTTTCAGAATGCATTCTGCTGTGTATTTTCCTTTTCAAAACTATTTTATATGTAACCTAACAATACTTTTTTTTCTCCTCAGTTTTATTTCTATACTTAAATTCATCGATGTATCAGATAGATAATATTTTACTTTTTTTCCGCTTAATGTAGCAATTAGGATATTGGTTTAATTTCAATCATACATGTTTTTATGAGAAATATGAAGTTCTACATCAATAACAAAAAGATATTACCCCTAGAAATGTTTTAAAGAATGTTTACAATATATACGAGGCATAAGAGCTCGTGGAGAATTAAAATGTTTAAAAATATTGTTACTCCCAAATGTATTGTACTTAAAATATGTATTTGGGATATTCTGTCGTACTTAAATTGGTGACTTAGAAACAAATAATTAGAAACAATTATACAAAATACTTAGAAACAAATATCTATTCAGAACTGTTTGAGTGATTAATTTTATGAGCGTCACACTAGAAATAACACCAGAGATATTGGCAATATGCCCAAGGGAACCGAGCTTACTAAAAGAGTTGGGACCTACCAACCAACTCTCGGGAGACAATGAACTCCACACTCAGCCTTTATTGCTTAGAAGATTTTTTTTTTCAATCATAAATACTAAGATGAAATGGAACAGTTGAAACAAGGAACATAACATTTTGAATATTACATAATTTCGATATTCAAAAGTAAACGAAAGCTTACAATGTTTTTACAGAGTGTGACGTCATTGTTCTTATACTTTTCATTTTTCCTTCTTTTTTGGAATGTATTTCTTTTTGTTTTACATGCCTTCATAATTTTGAGCTTCGGTCAAGTGACGATGATGATTCCGGAGATGGCACCTCACACTCCTAAATTCCACACTACGGCAGTGGGAAAGCTTTGAACTTCGACAGATTGACCGTGCATCAGCTCCGGCTACACGGTGGGTCTTAAGTGTCACTGAGGCTCGAACCCAAAACTCGACGAAACTAGGCAGGCTTAAGTCCGTGTCAATGATCTTTAGGCTACAACTTTCATATTTCTTCAGAAAATACCAAATAGAAGTGCATTTCGTATAAATAATGTCAGATTACAAAACGTATCTCATTTCATTCAAACATTTCTGGCATGTATGGAATTTTCTAGAGAAAAATTATCATGGAAGAATCATTAGAACTCTTTCAGAACAGATGGTGTAAATTTTATGCTTATCCCAAACTTGATTTTTTGAACTATCCAGAGTATATAAGACTTCAAGTTGTAATGAATTTTGGTCTAATTTTTTTTTATGTCCAAATACTTTCATTTTATCCGTATTTTTACAATTCTTTGTGAAGTTACGGTATTTAAGAATGTATGTGAAACAAATTTCCCATTGAAATAAATCTATATATTTAAGAATATCATAGATAATGTATTATCTGCCTCTTGATATATATACTACATGTGTAAAGATAGTAAATAAATTCAATTGTCAACAAAATGACTATCTCAACCATTACTGTTTGTCTGAGGGTTTTCCAAACATTACTAAACATAAAAAAAAAATATTTTAATTTGGTTAAAGTCCAGTATCCGGTGTCCCTTAGTGATAATGGCAAAAACTTGGCGACTTAGAAAAAAAGGTCGCCAAAGTAGCACTACGTAAGCCATGACGTCATGAAGAGGTTGCAAATGAAAAACTAATCAAAATTTAGCGTAGCCATAACGAAAATTGCCACATTTAAATCGTTATCGCAACCAAAAGTCTCCAATCTCCAAAGGGTACACAATACCCGACTTGAACCTCATAGATTTAGTTTAATTGTACATTTACTCTGATATATTTAATTTTCTTTAAATGCTTCAATGCTCTTCGATTTGATTTTCCGTAATGCAAATTCAGGGATATCGTCGAAGGACATCAAAATGTTGGGACCTTGCTCAAATGATGATGATGACATCTGAATAAAAAATTATTTTAATTATTAATAAAAAAAATAATTACTCGCAGAATATAATTTTGAATAAAAAATTATAAATATTGTACAGAGCATTAATTATTTTTTTGTCTCACTTTAGCTGAGTTAAGAAGAAATAAATTTATTTATAAATAATTTTTGAAGCGCTCTCTTTTAAAGTAAGTATGTATAGAATGAATATTGTTCAATTATTTAAGAAGCTCTTATATCTATAAAGATGAGTAATCTCAACAGATTTTGAGTTATTCTTTTCAAAAATGTATTCTAACTAAATTGCATAATATATTTGGAGTTTCAGAATTATTTTACATAGAATGTAACAATACGCATTCCCTCCTTTTTTCACTATCATTCTTTTTCTGTATTTAAATCCATTTAAGAATCTCATGTGGATACATTTTATTCAATTTTTACACTTAATATATAGCTTTTAGGATTTCCCTATCATTTCCGTTACTATATACTTTTGGGATAAGGAATCCTACTTCATTTACGAAAACAAAGTACTTCAGCAAATGCATTAAATAATTATATCGTTCAATAGATTAGAGTAAATATATTTTAAAACATTGTTCCTAGAAAAGTATTTTATTCAAAGTATTTATTCTAGATATTCTCTAGTATTAGTAGTGGCAAAGAAAAGCTTAAAGATATATTTTGTTCGGAAAATAGTAAATGGAATACATTTAGTTTAAATACCTATCATCACGAAACCGTAAATTAAAACTAATCTTTTAAGTAATTATCGTACATCATTTCAATTTTTAGAATATTCAAAGTATTTAGACTGTTTAAAATTAGCTTTTTACTCTTTCTAGGAAATGTATATGAAATGTTGAAAACTTTACAGTATATATAAATAAATTTCAAATGCAAAACTAATTATTTAATACCTAACTTGAAATCTCCACATATAAATTTTAACACAACATTTGTTATTCAAAAATAATTAGAAAAATACCTCCTATGTAACATTGCTTATAATGAATCACACACACACACACACATATATATATATATATTCTATATATACATGTATACCTACATATATATATATACATATATATGTATCTATATATACATATATATATATATATATATATATATATATATCTATATATATATACACACATATATATATATACATATATAACTATATATATATGTTAACTTACCTACTTAAAGTCTGCCTCTAGAGGGCGTTCATTTTTGTAAAGGGAGAGAGTGTGATGTCACACGATCCCCTCAGACGGGACCTGAACGAATCTCCGAGAGGAGCTGTTGTAAACAAGCGGTAGTAAGAAGAATAAATATTGTTGTTGTTATGCAACCCGATGTGTTTTTTGTCTAAGGACAACCGAAACTGAAATCTGAGGTGACGATGATTAGTAGCTAGTTTTAGTTAGTAGATAGTATTGAGTATTTAATATATATATATATATATATATATATATATATATATATATATATAAAGCCTGTTCTTTTAAAAGTAATTGTATGCAAAACAAATTTAATAGTCCTTTTTTCATTAATAAAGAAAAAAAAATTGAAGTTCTTACATTTTGCAATTTTATTTATCCAAAATCTTCTTTCTCTCCCCATCTGTGTTTTTCATAGAGCAAAAGTTTTTTAAAAAAATTATTTTTCATACATTTTCAACAAAGAACTGCAATTCCATTTATATTGCGTATTCAAATAAAAAACTGTCTTTATATACAAGTTAAATATATTGAAATATGTATATTTAGAATAGCATTCTTCTCAAGTCTATTGAGTAAATATATTCGATTTCAAAACGTATTTAACCTCAATATACACCACATTAATTCTATTAACTTTTTTTAATATCAGGAAAAATATTCTAACTTTAAAGATACTTTATCTACAAGAAATTACAAGGTGAAAACATATTTATTTTTTTACATATATATTACACATTTACATCCAAATGGTATATATGTAACAAAATATATAACATTTGGGTTATATATTTTTTTATTACACATATAACATTTGGGTTATACATTTTTTATTACTTATTCTTTATTACAGTTGTTTATTACATATAAAACATCCAAATAGAATATAGTCTGTTTCTTCATAATAGGCGATTCAAGGATACAGATTTTTATCCCACTGCCGTTTGTAGCTATGGCAACAACAGTTGATAATGGTCATCCCTTTTTCTCCCACTTCGTTTTATTTTTGCAAACAGATTTCTCATAAAAACGAAATTTTAAGTTCCACGATCATCACTTTTTTTTTAATCTGCATCATTAAATATTCGTGTAATACCTGTATACTATCTTATTAATATTGTCAACATGTAATTAAACACATTTAATTTTCTTACTCCTTTATATAATGGAACTAAGCAACTCATTGGAACTTTCAAATTAAACAAATGTGTATACGCATATGCTCGTAGTATATATAATACTTTATAAAGATATGTTATTATATTTAAAAAACTTTCATTTAAAAAAATATCACTTTTTTTTTAAAAAAAAAAAAATGAAGCACGTTATTAATAGATATTTAAAATAGACTTTAGATTTTACATAAATCACGTCTGAACGTAAAAGAATTCAGACCTCAACTGAAGTGTTAAAAGTAAATTGCTACATTAGTCGTTTCCATGGTAACTAATGGAGGAGAAACGAAAAAGATTGACCTTGACACGCCTATTCTAAAGAAACAGACATTAGTATAAAACCAGTTTGTTGACGTAAATTATTTAACACATGAAATTGTAATGTGTAGTTTAGTTTTATTTACAATTTCAAAAATAGTTACTTTAGATAATTTTGAAAATGTGGCCTTATACTTTAACTTAACAATACACTTACAGTAGATTTTCATTATTAATATTATAACATGTTATCATTTTACTTTAACGAATTTTATTAATATTTTTATAAAATGCATAAATACGTTATATTGCGTAACAAGATAATTGAAAAAGTTGATTAACATTAGGAAAACTCTAAATATATATTAAAACTTGAGATAAAATCATCATCTACCTGTACACAGAAACGTTAATCTCAGACAAAAATATTTTTAAAGAATTAATACATTTTGTATTCTTATTGTTCTCAAGAAAATGTAATAAAAACATTTGAAAAAAATTACATTTAGTTGCTACATTTCTGAGACATACACGCCTCGACATTAGCAATTGCATTCGATACATTCCATAAGCCTTCCATAAGGAAAGGTCAAAAAAGAAAGATTTTTGTAATCTATTTATGTCCTTTTTCAAACAAGGGAATGGAATGGTCAAATAAGTAACAGCAAACGATAAAAAACGATCATCCAGACAGGAAAAACATTCCAAACCCGCCCAATCATTTTCTCCCGAGATTGTGGATTCCGAACGGGGAGGTTGTCTAATTCCAGACAGCTGTCACTGGCCACTTGACATGGGGTGGCTGGATAGTATCCAGGATAACATCTCTCCGGCCGTCTTTTCCTATTACCGTTGGGAGGAGGACGTCTCGCCTCATTTCCGAAAGCACAGATTCGAAATCTTGGGTAGGACAGGTGAGAGGAGATTTGGAAGGTATCTTTTCAAAGGTGATGTGTGGCATGGCTTATCACTCGCTGAGAGATTTCCATTCATGATTTGGTGATAGTGGTTTCGAATTCATGATTTACTATTTTATTACTGAAATGTATCATTTTTATTACAGGTAGCAAAAGTCAGTTAAGTTTTTGTTACACGAGTCATGGGTATTTAATACAAAATATGACAACAAAAAGAAGTTTGTGAAAAGACAATTTTTGTGTCAGTACTTAGAGAATAAAGAAAAGGGAGAGTGGTATATAATCACACACAAGTCTCTTATAACACTGTGTTTTTATAACGCGATTTCCATCTACCGCGGAGCGAAAATTACAACAGCTCTCCTATAACGCGGTTTTCTTTTTACAACTCAAATGGTTTGAAACATTTTTCTATGGCAGTGTTTATTAGCCACTCAAATGTCTATTGTTTTAGTGATCACTTTTGGCCTACCAGATCACTTTTCAATTTTTAATCCTATGCTACAATTTTAATAATATTTCACTTAAATAAATTCAATTTAATAATTTATCGTTTCCTTTAATTCTTATACTTAATTGAGTAATTTAATAATAATTATAAAAAAAGCGCACCTTGGGTAGCTAAATCTTTTCTTCGCAAAACTTTGTATTTTCCTTTTTTCATTTTTTAAAATTATTGATATGTTTTATTTTTGTTGTTGATATCTATAGTATATTCCCATGTTTATCAATTCCATTTATCCGCGAATTTATATAAAATGAGCAAACAATCAATCATTATTCTATTTTAATGTATTCTAAGATTGTTTTTAAATGTTTTCAGACATATATACAGGAATGTTATGTTGGCATGTTTAATTTGCGTTATTGGAATTATATAATGATAAAATTTGTTATGTGTCGTAATATTTACCTGAAAAAAAATTATTATCCATAAGTTTGCAAAATGGATGAAATAAATGAAAGCTGAAAGTAGTTTCGTGGAAAAAAGTAAGTGGAAAGAAAATGTATATCTCTTTTGGACAAAATCCAAATTTTATATCTTTTGAAGGATGGAGAAAATTATCGTCAGTTGAAACCAATTTTTTTGTTTATAATTTTATTGCATGAATTATGAATACTATTCAATAAATCTAAATTCAAATATGCATAAATCTACATAGACACTGCTATTTTATTATAAAATTTTATTTATTAACCGTATTAATCACAAATTGATATTTTGAAAACGCAATTTTATATAGGTCTGGTTAATGTACAATTTATTTATTTCTGAGATTACGTATAATGCGGAAAGAATTTATTTAATTTGTATTAATTCTGAGTTTATTATAATGCTATTTTCATATAATGCAACTATGCTTTCCATATAACTCTACAGAAATTTATTTGATAAGTTTTACTTCTATGTTTCTCATAACGCGGTTTCCAACGAAAGCGTTTCAATTTGAATAACACGGCTTCCATATAACGTGGTACTTGACAGTATAACCAATCTGCATGAGCAAAAGTCAATGTTCGTATGGGTGGAGCCTATGAACTGAAAAACTACTTGACCAATTTCGTTAAAAATTTCAGTTTGTTCTTATCAAGTCCAGAAGTTATTAGATAGTGATTTGAATGGTAGCCCCCCCCGGCGGGGGGGCTAGACTTTTTGCAGCTAGAGCCTAAGTTACTTACTTGAAATCTGGGAGCTGCAGGTTAAGTTCTTGTTAGAAAAAAAATTAGTATCATAATGTATTTATTTTGATAGATTTTGTATATTAATCAACACAATTTATTTACTCTTCTGTACTACGAGATAAATACATTTGTAATGTAGAAGCTAATTTTTTATAATCAGGTTGCTAATATGATTTTTTTTAATAATTATTTTTGGTGACGGTTGATTAACTTTGAACGGAACTTCGAGTGCAATGCTTCAAATTCATATGTCAATTTAAACCTGAACAGTAAACGATATGCTGCATTTTGTTTTTTTTTTTAAAAAAATTGTATTTAGTTTTTAAAAGAACATATCCAAAATTCATTAATTGGTTCTCTGATTTATGGAACATTTAGAGTCATTGATCTTCTTACATCTCTATTAATTCTAAATCTCTTGCTGCCGTTTCCAGAAGTAAACATTTATTCATTGTAAAACCATTGTTCGTCATATCATTTTCAAATGGAATTAATAACAATGCTGTTCCTGGTTTTAATGTTACTAAATCTTAAAATTGTTCGTCAAAATCTTTTAGTAGGTTTTTTTAAATTTCATTTTATAGTTAATGATGGCTGCAGGAGAAATATCAGATACCGAAATGACTCTTTGAAGAGTGCTAAATGATTGAATTCTGTTCTATTACATCCTTTGAGAATAGTTGCAGTTTTCTTTCAAAACTAAAACTGCTCTGACTTAATTTTAAAATATTCTTGCCCTTACCTAGAATTGATAAATTAAATTTTTTTAAAACATTCCATTTTATCAGAGGATAACATTAAATCCCAGATTAGCTATTAAATCCTAGCCTTTATCTTTTAATTACTGATATGATTGCTTTTTTTCCTTTAGAAAGACAATAATAGGTTCAAACAAAATTAAAACCTAGCTCAATATATTGTACGTTGATAACCACCTCACTATGCAGTATAACGATAAATCATTTATTTGTTCATTTAAATCGAGTTCGTCAATGCAATTCTGAAATATACAGTGATTTTTGGCTTTGGTTTGAATAAAATTTGCAATTCTGTTAACAGGGATAAACATGTTCTGAAATTAAAGTTTTTGACAATAAGATGTTCTCGGTGCACAAATACAATGGATGAAAATAAAATCTGGATTGCTTCCATCTTTTTTTCAAAAGACAAATTAATCTTATATTTTTGGTCACCATCTCTGCTGCTCTTTCAGTGGCTACACTTATTAACTTATCTTTGGAAACATTTTTACGGGTGTCATCAAAATATATCTATGCCCCCAAGTTTA
>BMAW01095186.1:0-28879 GCA_019974015.1 Nephila pilipes
CTCCCTGGACATTATATCTTACAGCTGTCACTTTAATTTAGGATGAAATAACTGTGAGCGGACTCTTTCCTGGAGTACAGTTATGAGCACTATATATTAATAGTCCTAACGTCTAATTAAAGGGCATATTTAATCATCGATCTTTATGGAGAAAAATTGCTAACAGAGGAAGAAACTACTCATCATAAATATTGAATAATTAAAATTGGAAAGATACTTATGTGCAAAATTTTTTTCCCCTATACTATATACTAATCTAATACACTGAGAGCTAATTAATGCTAAAGCAGAAAATTTCACTAATACAAAATACAAGTTTCCATTAAACAAAACTCATTTTAAATATAAGCTGCTGCGGACTTCAGCTTAACATGATATTTCACAATTTACATTTAACGATGACGTTATCTTCGGGTGTAAATGATCTTCAAGATTTATTTAAATTAATCTGAGTAATTAAAGGGAAGAGTACTTTCAAAATATGATTCGCATTGTAGTTGCTTTTTTTTCTTTTATCTCGCACTAGATTTAATTTAATCTAATAAATGAAACTATTTTGTCACATTTATAATGACTTTTTACAGAAATATATAAGGTAAGCAAAGTTATATTAACTATAACTTAATCATTATATATACGTAATTCCCAAAATCTTAGAAATACAAGCAAACTTTTAGACTCTTCATATTTTTAACATTGTATCAGTATTACATAAATCCAGTTTCCAAATTTAACATAAAGCGTTACCTGTTATTTTATTATAATTTTAGAAACACATATATAGGTTGACAGGCTTTACTGGAGCTCCTGAGCCAACGACTCTAAATCTCCATATCAGAGCAGTTTGGGATGCTTGACTTTGGCTTTTTCCATCCCAGAATTGCATAAAAGATATTTTGGATGACTTTATAGTGTAAAATTAATCTATCTGCATAATTTTTTCCCCAAAACTGTGCTAAATTTATGTGCTTCATTTATATGATATATTATTTATTAACGATGTACCGATTTATATTTATTTATGGTGTTATTTATTCATGTTCTTCGAATCAAGTAATTTATATATATATGTAACGTAATGTAAAGTCTTTCTTTTAACTAACACTATTTAATTAATTTTCAAAATAACAGTCGAAGCCAATTTCATTTTCATAGAACTATTTTATTGTAGCGAAGAGAGAGGCCATTTACACAAGGCGGGAATTACACAACGCCGCCGTTGTATACAGCTTATGAGAGAGTGAAAATAGGAATGAGCAAGAGAGAGCGTTTTCGCTTATATAACAAGGAAATTTCACTATATACGTCAAAGACCATATGGTCTGGATGGAGAGATGTTAAGGGAATCTAAGTGTAGACTTAAAGTCTGGTAGGGATCATACCTACAAGTCTGTAGCGTGGGAAAACGCTGACTTTGCAGATTTTAAGAGCGCGTGATTGCATAAAGTTAAAAAGGAATCGTATCAGAAATAAAAATGAACATTATCTTTTAAAGAAGAGAATGGGGAAAATTAAGAAATTAAATTATTTGAGAAACTAATAGGAATTAAAGTTAAACCATTACACACACATATATATAACTGTGTGTGTAGAATACAGAAATGGGGTGCATGGCTCGTTTTAAAGATATATAGGGGGTTTTCTGGATTCAATAACAAAAAGTATTTATAGAAGATGACATTTAATTAAACCATATATTACTGAACAGTATTTACTAAGTTAAAATAGAACTATTAGTTATACATACTAAAGAGCTATCAGATCCCACGTCTTTCTCTAATGGTCGCACACTTGCATCTGAGTTAGTCATGTAGACCCTTTGGAAAACTAGCGTCTGTTCGCAGCTCTGCATCCCTATGGGAGACCGAAAACTGGACGAGTCTACTTAAATCGCAGGGATTAGAGGAATTTCGCTGAGGTGATTTTCCTGGCGTCAAACAGCCATGCATCGTATAGGAGACCGAAAACTGGACGATTGAAGCAGTGCCTTTATAGGAATTAATAGCACCAAGGCGGACACAAAATGATTTGGGCAATTAGTTGCAAGAGCATTTCTAGATTATGCGGTAGATTTTTAGCTGTTGTGATTTCAAAAACCGTGAAGCAATATTAGTGTAAGAATAATGCTTGGAAAGGTTTTGAAATTATTTTTTTCCTGTAAGAAAAGAATCACATCAGACTATAAACATTAATTTTGAAAATAGATTTTCATGTTTTTATTAATTTATTTGAACTAAAAAAGTCTTAATTTAGTGATGAAAATTGTATTTAATTTTTTTTTAAAAAAATACAAGTCTGGGAAGTTTAGTAAGTGTCTGTAAGAAACAAATTGGATATTTGAAACTCTTGAGTAATTCTGCAATTGAATAAATGTTTTGGAAAGAAATTATTTCTATTTGTGTTTGAATTACCTATTGCCTAAAAAAGCTTCCTTAGCAAGTTTATTTATATAATGAGTTGGCTGCTTTATAATAATATTAGTATATAAAGAGTATAAAACATATGCATGCATATGATGTGTAATACACGTATTTAAAAAAAGATGCAGTCGAATCCTAAAACACACTCATTTGTAAACTTTGAAAATAATGAAAGCAATATATATATATATATATATATATATAACAAAGAACTCTTATACATTTGGAAAATGCTAATTTATCCTAAATGTAGTTGCTAGGCTGTTTATTTTAACATTTCCTTGATTTAATTAGCTAGAATTTTTTTTATTCATTATGAATTACTCTACTTGAAATAATTTTAAATTTTCAAGATAGATGAAACCGTACAGAAAACATTTTTGTCTGACTGAGATGTTACCACAAAGCTTTAAAACAAAGAACTCGTGCATTCTATACGTAGATTGATTCTGTTATTGTACAAGTACTTTGTAAACAAAAAAAATCTTAAAGGCAATCCATGATTTATTTATAAAGCAGGCTTTTGCTCTTTATTAATAACTAAAAAAATCAAAAAAGTACAAAGCAATTTAAAAAACATTTCTGCATACTACTTTGCAAAATGAATGTGTAATTAAATGCAATTGTTACAAAAAGCTGAAGGATTAATTTTATGTTTGCTGTTTTAATTGATTTATCCAATTCAGGGCAAATAATCTAGTAATATTTTGTTTTTGAATTATGTGTGTTATTTTCATCAATTGTTTAATGTATTCGACCAGTATTTAATAATTTTTTGATAATTGAGGAAATTTATCTGCTTTTGAATCAGTTTTCGTTCGACTGACCTTTGTTTTTCTGTTTTGAATAAGTTGCCTTAGGAATGAATAAAGGTTGTGAACAAACAATGTTTTAAATATCGAAGAAGATTTTTTTGGTCCATTTTCTTGGATGCAATTTATCTCATTTTGTAAATGCATACGTAAAGTTTTATCATTGAAAAAAAAAAAAAACATTGGGTTGTTTATTAATGCATCTCATGGAGTTTTTTAGGATTGAAATATCCATTCTAAAGTGGAATTGATATTTAAATGCTTTATAAAAATTGGATATATGTATAATTCAGCTTATTCTACCTTGTTATCTAGAATTTATACCACCAAATAATGAAACTGACTGCTGAATCCCCAGCTCTAACTTTTAATTATGTATTTAACAGGTGTGTTTGCATTTATATTCTAAAGAAACTAATCGCAAACTAGTAGTGAAAACTATGAAATCAATGTAGAAATGCTGTAATTGCATTACAAGAGCATGTTACTATCATGTAAACAAGCGATTTTAAATTCAAATTTTCATTTTTTTTAATACCTTTTTTTTGTCAACTGTATGTAGTAGTTTATTTGTTAATTATGTAGTTTTAATATTAGGTAGGCAAACATATCTGAACTGAAAAGAAATTTCAGGATTATATTTAAGAGATGCAAGATGTTGTTTTGATTGTGCAGGTTATGTCAATAGAAAGGATACTTTATTTTACAAATTAAATGAATTTATTAACAAAATATTAAACAACAGAAATAATGATACACACATCAGTGTTAATTATACTAATTAAATACAGTAAAACAATTTGATTAGTAACCATTTATTATTAAATAACTTAGAGCAATATTAGTTATTGAATACTGTTAGGATGCTGAATGGTTTTTCAAAAATTCCCCAAAGATGAATTTCAGGAAGGAAACAGTTGATAAGATATTTAGTGAAATGTGCTCCACCCTCTTGAAGCAGTGCGAGTTTTTTCAAGCCATTCTTTTATATATCAATGGTATCTTGAATAAAACACTACTTAATGATATTTTATTCATCTTGTTCTTCCGAATGCAGTTTTCTCTAGCATGAAGTAGAAATGACTAGATTACAAAATAACTTTATTTAAAAAATAAGATTTTCCAAAAAAAGATAAATGTTCTAAAACGAACCTTAGAATTCAAAAGTTAAAACAATTGGGCTGCATCTACAAGATGCTTGGGTACTTGGATGTAAATAAATCCAAAGAGATTTCTTCAAACATACATTTTATTCATAAAGGACGGCACAACACAGAGACACACACAAGTAAACGCTCAGCTATCGCCGAGTGCACAAATCGTTCTGTTTTTCCATTCGTGAATGAGTGTCAGCTCGCAGGCTGACGTCACAGTACAGCCACGCAGCGGCAGTTATTTCACTTCGTTTCGCAACATCCTCCCCACCTTGAGACTCAGATAGAGTCTCAAGAGTATAACAAACATTATTCAAAAGATCGAGTCTTGAAGGGGCTTTCACAGGCCTTCCAGAGGATGTAAACTTTCTCACTATCACAGCATCAGCAGATGTTACATCATTTTCATTATCAGTCACATTATTAGAATTAGATTCCTCTCCACCCAGTTCCCCATCAACAAATTCCTTTGAATAAATTTCTAATGGGTAGATACGCTGTATGGGGCGTAAAACTGTCCCCTGTTGCGTTTTAAGTTTAACTGTGCGAATTTTTCCATCGCGCCCTGGAATCAACTCAATAATTTTTGCCAAGGGCCAAAACAGTCGTTTTTTTATTATCATCTCCTATTAAAACTATTTCTCCAATTTGTGGATTACGCGATTACTTTTCATTATGTTTTTGCACGAGTTGTTCAAGATATTCTTTCCTAAAACGTTGTCGTAAGTCCTTTAGTAGTTTACTACGATATTTTATTCTTTTGTTCAGACTCCTCGAATTCAACTCTTCCATATCATCAGTGTTAGAACTTCTGTTTTCGATAAGGAACATACTGGGGGTAAGAGGAATCAATTCTTCAGGATTTTCTGAAACATATGTTAAAGGTCTACAGTTAATAACTGATTCACAATCACAAAGCAAGGTATACAATTCATCATGGGATAACACAGATTTACCTAAAGTACGCCTTAATAAATCCTTTATGATGCGGACCAACCTCTCCCCCCCAAGCCGCGGTTGGAGGAATAAATTTCCAAAATATTTTATGAGTTCTGGTCTCCTTTTGAACTTTACTCCAACTTAATTTTGATGGATCATTAGAAGTACCCCGGAAATTAGTCCCATTATCACAATAAATCGTTCGTGGTCGTCCACGTCTAGCGATAAATCGTCTAAGGGCCAAAAGAAAGGCATCCGAAGAAAGGGAATTAACTAGTTCAAGGTGAATGGCCCGGTATACCGCGCACGTAAACAGAACCATCCACACTTTGCATTCATTTTTCAAAAACAGTGGTCCTGCTAAATCAATTCCCACAATTTCGAATGGCGAAGAATCAGTTACACAGTCTGGTGGCAGAGGAGTTGGTTAGCTTGACATAGATTTAGCCTTATAGCGGTTACATGCAATACAATTATAAAGAACATTTTTGATAGCTCTTCTACCTCTGATTATCCAAAAATTCTCCCGCAACAGGTATTGCATCATTTGGATTCCAGCATGACAGTTTTTTCTATGTACATTTTTAATTAACAATTTAGTGAACTCACATTTATCAGGTAACAGTATTGGGTACAAAAAAAGATCTTTCAACATCTCGGTTACTTATTTTTGTTTTTACTCTAAGAATACCTTCATTATCAACAAAAGTTACAACAGAATTTAAAAATTTTGCATTAGAAAAATACTGGCTTTGAACTAAACAAATTAACTTCTTTTCAGAAATTTCAAACTCAGATTGTGAAAGTTCATTGTTTTTACATTTTCCATTCACTAATTTACAATTATTTATAAATCTTAATACCCAAGCAAATACTCGGATCATTTTATCATAATCAGAGGCTCTTTCTGCATACCAAGGGGGGAGGGGTGTCTTCTGTTAGATTCATATTTACAATTTTGCACTTTCTCCTTTCGATATCTACTTCACTGGGTTGAGAACTAACCTCACTAACAGGCCAGGATTCTGGATTTTCTTTCAACCAAATTGGACCCTCCCACCATTTAGAATTTAACATTTGTTTGGGAGTACATCCGCGTGATAAAAGGTCTGCAATATTCATATTTCCTGGAACATGTCGCCATGAAAAACACCCTGTTAGCTCTCTAATATCTTTAACACGATTTGCAACAAAAACCGACCATTCTCCACATTCTTTAATCTACCATAAAGCGACAGTGGAATCCGACCAGAGTGTGACTTTAATGCTTGCCACACCTAGTGCTCTTATAACGGAATTAACAAGTCTTGCTCCGATACAACAAGCCATCAATTCCAATCTGGGAATGCTCAAAGGCTTTAGAGGAGCCACTCTATTTTTAGCGCGAATAAGTGTCACTTTACTTTCACTTCCTACCTGAGATCTAACGAAGACACACGCGGTATATGCCCCCTTACATGCATCTACAAATACATGCAATTCAGATGTTTCATTAAAATTCATAAATCGTGACAAAGTTACATCTTTCAATAAATACATTTCATTTAACCATTTAGAGAACCGATTAACAACAGAAGGAGGCAATTCCTCATCCCAAGAAAAGTGAGATTTCCATAAATCTTGTATAATGAGCTTAGGGAGCAATGCAGTAGGAGTCAACACACCAATAGGATCATATAATCTTTGTACAATAGACAAAATTAGTCTCTTATTTATCTTAGTTCCACATGATAAAATTTCAAAATCTATTTTACATTTCAATGTATCCTTATCTAAATTCCAAATTATACCCAAAACTGAAGTATCTCCAGAATTCCTACTAGTATGTTTACACTCTACATTGCTCTCCCAACCCCTCAAATTAATAACAACCCTTAGACATTATAAGTTGTGCCTTTTCAACAAAATTATCAGCTTCTGCAACGTTATATACTCCTGTTAAACAATTATCAACATAAAAAGAACATTTATGTTTCTCAACAGCATCATAAAATTCAGTACAATTGTCCAAAAGATGTGAAATTGTAGCATTCAATAAAAAGGGACTCGAAGAAACACCAAATACAACTCGACAATGTCTATAAATTGATTCATCATTGCAAGGGAAGAAAAATCGAAGAAAGTCTCTGTCTTTAGGGGCAACAGACAACATCAGGAAAGCCTTTTCTATATCCGCACTTAATCCAATCGGATACATTCTAAATCGATCGATAATATCAGGTATTAATTCTATTAAATTGGTTCCCTTAAATAAACATTCATTCAATGAAGGACTCCCTTTCTCAGAAGCATCAAATACAGGCCGAATTTTTGTAGTTCGGCTATCAAATTTAATCACAGGCCTATGTGATAAATAATGGCATGCTGTATTCAGTTCAGAATCTGGAACACGTTCAATAATATTCAATCTTTCCCACTAACGAAAAACCTTTTGATAATCCGAAAAAAATTCCCCATTTCCGTATCTGTTAATCATTTTTTCGTGTCTTTTTCGTGCTAAACATTTTGAAATTCCTTCCTTCGCGGATTCTGGTGGGAGGCAAAACCAGTTCGTGCAAAGTTTACCATTTCTTCACCCTTTACTTCCTGACGAAGAAAATTCATTAAATGTTCCAAATTTCGCGACTCCTTGTTTTCTGTTAATCCATGGTTTCTGCTTCTTTCCTAGGCCACTAACACTTCCTCCGGTAGGCAAGACTCCACCAATGGGCTTAAGAAATCCCCGAATTTTTCTTGCGTGTGTCCTAAGCTCTCCAAAGCTCGGATCTTCGCTTCCAATTCATCGTATAATGCAGGAAGGTCAGTCTTTGAGCGACCGGTGGCTGCGTTTATCATAACCATAGACAGCAAGTCTCGTATATAAATCTGTATCTTACAATCTTATCGAAAACAAGTTTACAGCTATATAACTATGAAACATAAACATTACAAAAACTTAAAAAAGAATCAAAAAGGGTTTGCTATTGAGAACATAAGGTTATCTAATTTTATCTACCCAGGGAAGAAGTATTTCATTAGATCATCAGAGGTGGTAGTTACATTCGGGCCTGCATGATCGCTTACTTTCTCTATCACATATCTATCTCTGGACTTAATTTTAGCGACTCAATATGGTCCGAAAAATTTAGGTCAGAGTTTGAGGCCTACACCAAATTGTGTACGTTGGATTGCAACTAAATCATCAATTTGGTATGGGGGAGCCTTTTTCCTCTTCTCATTATATGTTCTTTGGTTCTAGGACTTAATTTCTTGAATACTTCCTTTTGCTTCAGGGCGAATGCTTTCTTTCTGATCTTGATAATTTTTTCCCTCATATTTGTGGAACTCGACACCCTCTTCTGTAAATTTTAAAGAAGCTTGTTCCAAAATATCTGTGCCTATGATAGCTTCGAAGTTTAGATGCTTAGTCGGCACAACATACCATGTTAAGGAATAACAGTCTTCATCCGTGACGAGATCATATATGAAGTACCTTTCGTCAACACATGCGATTTACCTATTCCGGATAGAATATTACATTTTTTTGTAAAATTAGAGCCCTTTTTACTGGACAACAAAATAGGTTTGTCTTTCAGAGTTCGATGGTATCTTGGGTTACGACTTTTTCTTTACTTCAGGATAATTGTAGCATAAAGTTTTAGGAGAATTACAAATGAAACATTTTCTAGGTATTCGTTTTTCCAATTCTTTACTCGGATGAGTCTCATAGTATCTACGTTTAAGATTGAAATTTTCAGTTCACCTGTGGCGATTTTCACATCTTCCGAAATTAACGAGCTTATTTGGCAATCTGGTCTCTTGCTTATGGTGAGAAGGATGGTTTTGGCTTCATTGTCCTACGGACCTCTTCAAATTCCTCGAGTTTCTTGGCTAAGTCCTCAGGCGAGTTGATACTGGGCCATTCGTCTAAATGATACTCTTTAAATTTGATGGGAGCTCTTTTCTTCATTTGATCTGCTATTATCAGATATTGCAGCTGGTCAAAGCTTTTGACGTTGAGTCCCTCAATCATTCCGTTAAAGAATGTTTAAATTTCTTGGTAGAGATCTCGTCATGTATTCTCTGCACTTTTCCTGGTGATTGACAAATAACTGCCTAAACTTCTCATGTGTTAATTTGAATCTTTTGAGTTGCAGTAGCTTCACATGGTCATAATCTCTCGCCCTTTCTTTAGGCTATCGAGCAATTAGTCGCGTTATTTATTGTGGGAGAAGACCCAACAGATGTGTAACCCAAACTCCTTAGGTACGGACATCATATTTGCTTGGCGCTCAAATAATATCAAATATAGACTGATATCTTCTTTCATATCGAATTTATGTAGTAACTTATTCAATTCATTACTGGGTGTACGAGTATTTAACGCCAATGTCCCTTGACTCCACTTAATCTGGGCTTCGAGTCTTAACTTCTCTAATTCTACCTCATCTTGTCTCCTTTTCTCTGCCAGTTCCAGTTCTTCTTCTCTCCTCTTCTCTACCAGTTCCTGTTCTTCTTGTCTCCTCTTCTCTGCCAGTTCTTTTTTGCCCTCTTCTTCCTTTTCTCTCCTTTCTTCGATTATATTATCATACATCAATTTGGTGTCTTCCACGTCATACCTTGTGCTATTGATAATTAAAATGTTCAACATTGGTTCAGTCATTTCATCTGTTGCTTCTAAACTTAATTCTGCTGCTAAGTTAAGCAAGTCCTCTTTCTTACCTTTCAATAAATAAGATATTTTGTGCGAATAAAGTTTAAATATTTTATAACAATTAGCTATTCTGAAAAAAATTATCTAGTAATTTTCCTTTTAATTCAGTTGAATAAAATTATTTAGCTGGGTTTGCTTAATTGATTCTGCGAAAGTTAGAATGAATGTTTATGCAAAATTCGCAATAACTTACGTTCTTAACCAAGATATACATACAAACTTAAAAATAATATGCAATATTTAGAGTACTAAGATTTTCAACATTCAATAAAAAAGAAATAATTCAAAAGAAAAATAAAGTAAATACTTTTCAATTCTTGATATTATTTTTGAATATTTGGAACAAACAATTTTCACATATAATTTCTTTTTTAACAGAAAAGATTCGAAATATATTCTAAATTGAAAAAGATAACTCTAATGCTATTACAGAACAAATGAATTACAGAACTTATATAGAAAGTATAAAAAAAAATACACCAATATTAACTGAAAGGAAAACTAGGATAAGTAAAACACAAAATTATAAAATATATTCATGGACACATTTTTTCAAAAAAAAAAAAAAAAAAAAAAACCACTTTTCATTGTAGAGAGATAATACTTGCGCGATCACAGCCAGGATTCTGTTGGATTTCTTGGCGGTTCTCTGTCTCCCAAAGGCACACTTATAGGTAATTTATCCCAAAATGAAACTAAATTGTAATTTAAATAGAATATTACAACACTACGGAGTATCCAAAAAGGCGCTTCAAAAATCAGGATGATTTTTTCCACTAAGCGAAATGTAGAATTCTTTTCACCTGGATGGCGTTTCGATGATTAAATCTTCTTATCAGTGGCAATTTCAGGAATGAGTAATGCATTTATCGTGAACTCCAAATACAGGAAGTACTTCTTTCCTCGAACTCTCAGAGCAGGGGGCACTTTTTCATTCTATAAACTCTTCTTCAAAACTGTTCCAAGAATGAAACATGCATTTATTTTAAAAACAAAATTACCAGAATGGTAATATTGCAGTGAGACGGCAAGGTACGCCGAATTCTGATTGATGAGTTACTTTTCCATCCTGGCCGAAGCCGCCATTTTTTTACTCTTTAGAATCCTAAGCACAGAAATGGGGTACATAGCTCGTTTTAAAGATATCTAGGGGTTTTCCGGATTCAATAACAAAACAATTTTTTAAAAGATGAGATTTAATTAAACTATATATTATTGTACAGCATTTACTAAGTTAAAATAGAACTATTGATTAAACATATTATTGAACTATCAGATCGCACGTCTTTCTCTGTTGGTCGTACTCTTCCATCTAGCTTGAGCTAGCCGAGCTTGCGCCTCTTGTGCTTGCGCTTTCCGTGCTTGAGCCTCGAAAGACTGGTGTTAGAAGCCGTCTCAAAATGTAAAAATCCTACACACACACACACACACACATATATATATATATAAATTATTTAAACGATATTCACCATAATAAACGTGTTTCTTTTTAAAATCACTTATTATTATTATTACTTATTAAGATTAAATTATAAATTTTAAATTAATTTATTCTATTTAACTATTCACATATTAATTTCGAATTGTCGTACTTCGCTAAAGGACGCCGGGAAGATATCTTTATTCTCACGGAAGAATTAGATCTAAAGCCTGATTCTTCAATGGCAGTTAAGAAACTAAAATACTTAATAATTAAATATACTAAATATGATGAGGAATTCACAACAAATTTGTTTACGAGTATAATAGAACAGCGAAAAACGGAAGAAGAAATGTAAGAACAGTTGCGCCTTGAAACTCTTGCCGAAGCACAACGAAAACAAGATTTTGTAGAGAAAGAACATCAAGATCAACACGAAATCGAACTGGAGCGATTAAAATTAGAAAATCAACTGAAATCACACACAACGGTTGATGAAACCGACAATTCGAAATTACTAGGCAAGGAAATATCCAAATGTCTCCATAAATATGAAGTTAAAGAAGATATAAGCTTATATTTAGTCTTATTCGAAAGTCAAGTATAACGTTTAACTATTCCAAAAGAACATTGGGTTTCATATCTTTTAGGACTCTTACCTTCAGAAATTCCTCACATCGTCGCACGTGAATTTTCTTACTGATATTGACGTCTGTTCTCTTTGCCTTCCCATTTGAAACATCTAATTTTACTAAACTTACAACGAAGAATAAAAGTCTAACTTGAAAAGCAAAATTTTAAATCGACAAATGAAACCGAGGTGAGAAATTTCACCTTGAATTTTCGATAAAAAAAAAAAAAAGACAATATTGCTACCAGTCCGAGTTCTATTTTGACTGCTTTTTTTTATTTCTTTAACCTTTTTCTTTTTTTTCAACTGAAATCAAATTTTATATTTTACGAAAAAAATGTAGTAGAGAACTCATTTTAATAAGACATATACATAAGAAAAATTATACTTTATTTTTTTTAACTATTTATTTTGGACGCTGAAATGTAATTACATAGTGTCCGACTTCTTTATTGAGCCACTGTTTATTATTAAAAAAAATTCTTCACTGAACTAACTACTTTACTTTTATTTTTTCTCTTCACAACATAATTTCTTATTATTACCTTAGAACTCATAAATTATATCACTTTGTTTCTTCCTTACTCTAGCTTACTTAGCTACTTTCATTCCTTACGGTAGCTTACTTCACTTAACTTACTGAAGCTTACTTAGCTGTTTACTTTCCCTTAAAATTCATATTAGATCCGACATATTTCTTAATAACAATAACAACGTTTATTCATTCAATACAGTTAATGTTGCGTTACCTTGGTGATCTGTGTAGTTTACAGTTAGCACTCAATCACCCCGTGATTCACAACTTTCTCGAGTATCAACTCGCTCACGTCCGTTCCGCTCGGAGATTAGTCTGATCTGCTATGAGGAAATCGTGTGACATATCACACTCACTCCCTATAGAAAAAATGCCCTATACAGGAGGGCTTTAAGCACAGGAGATAACATTGGGCCAATTCTGACTTGTAATTGTCCCAATTATATAAGTTTACAATTACACATATCATTACACTCAACAAAATACATCATATAAACATCAAATATTAGCTTGTCCAATAACATCATAGAATGACATTACTAAACTCCTCAATGAAAAATTCTTACTTAAAGTACATAAAATTATTTAAAAAAATATTTTTACACTTTAAAAATCATTAATAACTGATACACATTAAAACCATTCACTATCATACACAAAAATATCAGTAGCTAAATTCCTCAAATACTTAAAATGTCAAATACCAATTACCGTATACCGATAAAAACATCAAATATCAATAACCATTCACAAATCCTTTTATATTGTCATCACTCATATGAGTACATTTCGCTACGAATTATCTTTAATTTCACTATCTATACATAAAAAAAATCTTTCTCCATTTAAGTAATAATTCTTCTTTAAGGCTTCAAAAAATCTAGTTATCATACAGTTCAAAGTATTATTTCTCTTACATATCAAAGTATTATTTCTCTTACATATCAAAGTATTAAAATTACCAAAACACCTTTAAATACTACTTCTCAACACCTTTTAAAATGCTACATATCACCTCTCATTTTTTTTTTAAAAAAAATTACATTAACACATCCATATATTCATTTCGAGATATTAATGATCCTATCAAAACATTCACACAAAACAGAATTAGTTCTTTCCCTACTAATCATTAATTATCCCATACAAATAAACAAACTATCAAACAAAATTCCTATTTCAAAATATCGAGCTCATACACATTTCTTTTTATATCAAATCCTACTTCAAAGTATCAAAATTAAATCCAAACATCAATTGCCATAAGAAAACTTTAAAAAGAACTCATATTACTAATTTCGTACTTCAAAACATCGAACACCTGTACCCTCCTAAACATTAATTCACACAATTGTAAATATTAAATTCTTTCCTTTCCTCTATTCCCCTTTTTTTACACATTTAAAAGGCCAATTCTCATTTTCACAGCTTGTGCTCTTATAGACTAAAGAGGAAGATAACATAAGAAATTCTTCAACATAACACGATCATTAAAACACAATTTTAAGAATTCTACAAAAAAGATTATTTCTAATCATTTCAAAAAATCAAAACCTTACAAAATTGCTTTCCTAAGTCATTATATTCCTAGATTCTTACAAAATTACATTCCTAAATCCTCACAAAATTACATTCCTAATCATTACAAAACTAAAACATTCCTTAATCGAATCCTTGCAAAAATAGATCATTTCTAAATCCTCTTCCAAAAAATAAAACATTATAAAATCCTCACAAAAATCAATCTTTAAAAAAATGAATCATTTCCTTTTTCAAATAATAAAATCAAAATAAAACATTCATTGAGCATATTACTTCGAAGCACCAATTATTCAACGTTTCATAATAGATCACATTAACATAAAAAAAATCCTTTATTGACACACTTAAGATCTTACCTTTTAATCCATAAAACACTCTTTTAAAGGTTAGGACATTCAGCAATTTTAAATCCTCACACAAAATAGATAATTTTCTGTTTCAAATAATAAAATCAAAATAAAACATTGTTGGTATATTTAAATTTATTCATTCTTGTTCGAAACTAAATTAATAAAATACCCTTTAAAAATAATCTCATCCAATCAATAATTTCCAAAAAAATCAAATTAAAAGTTCTTTAAATACTCAGTTCTTAAAAATATTCAAATGTTCCATGCGAAAATAGCAACTGTTCATTAATTCTTAGCACAAAATAATTTTTTTAAAAAAAAAGTTCTTAGCAAAATAATAGTTCACTGTCCCCCCCTTTTTTTATTTTGTCCTTGTAACAAGAATTCAAAAAAAAAAAAAAAAAAAAATTCTCGCACCATCTGTAAGCCAACAAGCCTTTTCAGGTTAATTGAAATTGAGTACGTGTTAGTCGTTGCTATCCAAGGGAGGGGGACAATTCTTTCCTTAACTCATAGGGGGGATAAGGTCTTCTTTGATGTCCTCCACATCAGCGTGCACTGGAAGTCCTTTTACACAAATTTTCAAAGGACGATTATTTAGGGGTTGAATCACGTAGTATTCAGCCTTTAGATTGGTCAGGAGAGTGGTAATTCCACGGTGATCATCTTCTGAGTTGGGTGAGACTTTTATATACTGTCCCGATAGATTGCAAGCTGAATTCGGGAATTCCCTGTTTATGGCCTGGATGATGATGGTGTAGTTCTGGGTAAGCCTAAGCATTACCGGTTGAATCTTTGGAGGTGGGGGGGGATGTCAGCGTCCGCAATATTAGGATAAATTGCTCCCAATGCATTGAAGCTATTGCTCGTGGTTAAGTTTACATTATTATTTTCATTAGTGACTGCCTTTTTTGCAGTTTTTATAGGTTTTTGAAAACCATTTGCGTCAATGACGCGTTGAACTTTGGGAGCTCTAGTTTGGCTAACTGCAGAAGGTGATGCGGCTTTATTTTCAGTTAAACTGCAGGACTCAGCCATGCGTTTCCTAAGATTTTTAATAGCAGATTTGCTATGTTTCTGGCAATTCTTTAAAGGGCAAGGAGAAATAAAGTTCATCTCACCTAGAATTTTGTCCAGTTCCGCTTGGTAGATTTTCTTTTGCTGATACAGGTCCCCTAGTAGTGGTTGGGATCTGACTTCTGGGTCCTCTTCTTCTATGTCTATGAGTCCGTTTAAATGCTCGATTCTTTGTCTGATAATTTTTTCTTGCTTCGCAAGGATGGTGTGAGTGTAGCAAATTTCCTTTGCTGCTGGTGGTTGGTCGTTGCTCTCCGGAGTCACCGTTCCGGTATCCATCGCATCTTTCGGCGCCTGGGCGCCCACGTTAGGCTTAGAAAGCTCCATAGTTTCGTGAGTCTGTCCTCTTTGAAGTCCAAACGTCGAATCTATCGGCATCAAGGTAAAGAAGGCATCAAGGTAGAGAAGGTCGTTCAACTCAAGCAATTAAAAACAAAATTCCCACTCCCCAGTAGAAATCCGTAGGGGAGATGACGCCCTGGAAATCTATAAAGTACAATCCATCATGCACATCGTTGTCAAGGTAGTACTTTTTAAAAAGAAGCAAGGAACTACGCAGTGTTACAACTGCAATTATTTCCACCATTATTCACATAATTGCAGAATGAATGCCAGATGCCTCAAGTGCGGTGAAAACCACCGCACTGGGGAATGCACTATTAAAGAAAGGTTAGAAAACCCACTATGCCTTAATTGCAACTCTAACCATATGGCCTCTTGGCAGGGATGCCCGCTGTTCCCTAAAAAAAACCAGCAAAAGGTCAGTCTACTCAGAAAACGGAAAACAGGAACCTCCCTCCCACCCGAACCGTAACTGCAGGTGTTACTTTTGCGAACATTTGCAGTAACGAAACCACCCAAGAGATGCCGCCACAAGTAGTCCAAATGTCAGCCGAAGCCAAACACTAGTTTGAACCGGCTACTGCCTCTATTACCACCCCACAACCAGGAAACTTTAATTTCATTACAGCCATTGCAGAACTACAAAACCTATTTAATAAATTCCCGAAAATATTCGAAGCCCTAAACAGCATGTCGAAAGTCACCAGCGACTTCGACAAGCTCAACATTTTCATATCGGGTGTAGTCGCGACACCACCCACTTCCAATAATTAACCCTTCTCGGACTCAAACTGGTGTTTTGGAATGCCCAAGGTGTAAAGTTCCACGAAGTAGAATTAAGGAACTTCATAGATAAGCACAACCCTGACTTAATACTAATCCAAGAAACACATCTCGGACCAGGAAGGAAATTTTCAATTCCAAACTACACCATATATAGAAATGACAGACCCACCACAAACATTCACCCGTTGGGCGGAACTGCAATTCTTATTAAGAAACCTCTCCCACACTACAATATCCCAACACCCACATTAAACGGTGCAGAAGCAACTATCGTTGCCCTCACCCCAACGGATGGAAACCCAATACTCATTACCTCGATGTATATACCCCCATCTGTCAGAGTCACTCACGTTCCAACAGACATAAATACTATTCTAAATCTAGGGCCGACTTCACTAATATGCGGAGATTTTAATGCTACCTGGGGCTGCACATACAACTCATCGAGAGGTAATGCACTTAAAAACTTTGCCGATCAGAATGGCATAGATATCTTAGCCCCGCCCACTCCAACACGATTCGGACATAACTCCGCCTCCACCATTGACATTGCTCTTACGGCGAACTTTGATTGGCCCTTCCAGATACACTTGCTACCGGAGTTAAATAGCGATCACAACCCAGTTCTCATTTAAAGCGTCTGGGAGAAGGAAGATCATAATGTTAAAAAAACACGAAATCACCAGGTAGTGCTTATATCGCGAGGGACAGGGAAAATGTGCCTGAGAGAAAAAGGGGGAAATATAGTACGCGGTTTTTACAATCTCGTTCAGTTTTCCCGCCGGTTTATAAGCACCATTTTTTTTTTTTTTCAGCTAGCGGTAAGTGATTTCTCTTTCATTACTGGTTGTTTTACATAAATATTGTAAAAATACTAGGAAATAACTTTTCTTAAAATTTTCCTCTGTCATTTTTTAAAAAGTAGAATAACTGATTTTCTCTTCAATTTCCGATTAAGTTAGATTTTTGATATACGATTGTTCTAAAATTGAATGAGTATAAAATCATGTAATTTCTATTTCCGATGTTCCCATTATTAAAATGTTAGGAAAAATACTCGGGAGTGTTTTTACAAATTATATTTTTCCTTTCTGAATTTTTTTTTTTTTTTTTTTTATATGTCATGAAAATTAATAAATTTCTAGGTTTTAATATTTCTAATCATTGACCTCGTTAATCAATTTAAAATATATTTAATTCGATAGGTACTTGCAGAATATTGTGGAAAAAGAAGTTCTGTTACTTTATGAGTATTTGGTATTATTAAAACTTATTTTCAATATATACATTATTGAGTGTTTGTATTTTGTCTGTTATCAGTTACTCTGTATTGCTTAATTTAATCATGGATAATACTTGTTTCTTGTGCGATAAGTCCTTTTCCACAACTTGAAACTTACGACGACATGCAAGACTAACACACAATGTAGAAAAAAATTTCAGTTTCTGTAAAATAACTTAAGTACACGTTTTGATGTATATTGCTCTATTTTATAGCAAAGAATAATTAATTTTTACTCGTTTGTGTTTACTTCTAATTTAAATACAATTGTAATTCAAATATTTGAAATAATCTTCATACGGTTTTGTCAGCATTAAAAAATACTGAATAAAAAATTTTCTATTGTATTTTCGAGTGCTTTTTATTTGACTCAAACTGCATAATCATAATTAGCTACAAGTCTGTGTTTTGTAATTTTTGACTTAAATTATATGAATATATTAAGTTATAAGAGGTCTACCAATTTGTAAACATATTTCTATAGTGAAATTAGGAGTAAGGTAAGTAATCTCTCAAAAATTTAAGTTAATGTAGCTTTCTATACTTCTGAAATACATAAAAATAGGAATTGAGTTGAATGAAAACAATTGTGAATAAAAATGATTCTGAATAAACTTGTTAGTATAAGTTTCAAACCCAATTTATACAATGTTTTCTTTTTATAACATTTGACATGCGTTGCTTTAAGAAGTTATTTAATGTTTTCTTTATTTTTAGAAGTGCAACTATAAATTTTTTCTACATCTGAAATATTACATCATCATTTATAGCAGTATCTTGATGGAGAAAATTATTTGTAATTTCCAGTTTTTTAGAGTAATGAAAAATAGAACCAACTAACTTATCTCAATGTATATTTTTCTCAGAAATACATTAGTTAATTTCCTTTAATTTACATTTTGACCTCGCATTCATTTCAAGGGTTATTATTTCTCTCATGTGTGAAAGACTGTATAAATCCCTTATTTAAATTTAACAAACAATACCTTTTTATATAGTGCCATGAATTGTATTCACCCTGATGCTTTCAGTTAAACGTGTGAAAAATTCGCTTCCTGAGTGAACTCGTTTCTGTTATACCAGAATTTTTGAATATGATTCTTGGTTAAGCTTGAAAGGAAAATGATCTTTATTTTAATATGTTGTTACTAATAATCACTTTTTATGTACATGTGTTAATTTTTGTTAAGAGGAAATGTCATTTTAAAATGAACTTAATTTTGTAATTTCTTGCGCAAGTAACAGGCCGAAGCAATTCGTTTTAACAGGTGATTAAAGACCTAAGAGCTCCCATATCCATCCAATGTTTACACTTATCTTTATTTCATTAATTGCAATACATTTTTAAAAATTACTATAGAAATTATATAAACGAAGAGAATAAAGAATGCTGAAAGATGACACATTTATATTCACAAATAAATAATACTCGTGTAATATATGTCAGTATTTGGCAAAGAACTGTCAAATGTGAAAATGTATTTATTTTTTACATGTTAAAAAAATTTGTAGCATAATTTTTTTATTATAAAGATTTTGTTTAATTCAAATACTAGCTGGTGTTTTCTATGAGGCTAGATGATTTATAATTTTAGTCTTTTAGGGAATGTTTGTTAGTGAATTTTTGTAGTACATTGTATTCATATAATTGTGCTGATATTGTGGATGAGGAATTTTTAATTCTATGTGTGTATATATATTCAATTTGTATATATATTTTGTTTGAAATAAAAAATTTATTTTGTACATGGGATTTTTAACTATACAATTACATTACACAATTAACAGTAATTAATAGAATAGAACAAACATATATATATATATATATATATCTCTTCTTCTCTATATGTAATGAGTTAACTTTTAATTCAATAATTACCTAAATAATAGTTAACTTCTTCTATCCTCATTCTAATACAAAACAAAGATTCATCTTATTTCCTGATCCTTCAAAAGTATCCTATAATTTATTACGTCACGCCTCTGAAAAGTTAATTTGCTTAAATAATTATAAATCTATCAAAAACACCTTTTAATTCCCTATCTACATATTTCCCTGAATCCTTATTCATGTATCACGTGCTTATGACGTTTGATGGGAATTTTCCCTAGTATATAAGCAAAAACGCAACGAAAAACGTTCTCTCTTTCATACTGCGCTTGCTCTTTTTCAGACAATTGTTCTGTTCTTACCAAAATGATGTAACCAAATACTACGTAATGAAAATGGTCTCTCTCTCACAGCTTTAAATAAAAGTAAAAAGTCACTAAGCCTCGACTGTTATTGATAGTATGTTGCATTACAAAAGTCGATAGGAATAATGTTTACATATATATATATATATATAATACATTTTTTTATGAACTATACATGAAAGCCTTTCAAGTTACCATAACTTTCAAAGTAAATACAAAATTGAATGTAAAATAACTAGTTAAAAAATAAAAAGTATAGATTATATTTACCCTTGTCTAAGACTTGATTTATAAAAATGGCTGTGGGGAAGTTATACAAAATATTAATTACAAATTATTCAGTTTTATTTATTTTTTTACAATCAAAAGTTGCATTGTATTATCAGATACTGATAAATCAGGTTGCCAGATTTTCCAAGCAAGTACTGATAATTTGATTTCTTTAAAATATCTCATTTTAATGTAAAGCCAATTACACTGTGGGATTCGAACCAACATTATGAATATTCTTTCTATCCTTTGGTTAAATAGTTGTAATTAGCTAACATGTTAATATTGGTACACGCTGTTCACATTAAATATTCATCATTGAGAAATATTTGTTGCATCTTCAAAAAAATGTCTTGGATTAGTATTGAAAAACAAACTACTAATTTTATTTTAAAACTGAATAGGTTTTTTAGGTTCTCACTATTTACATTTCACAGCAATTTAGAAGAAGAAAAATGTCTTGTAAATTGGTTGCCTTTAATTTGTTTACTCATTTGAAAATTAATTTACCTCATAAAATTTAAAAGAAACGCTTCAAAAAATAATTTTTTTAATAAACACAAATATTTTTTAAAAAAAAACAATTTTATACCATTGCTAAGTTTCTCAGAAAACCAAGAACATGTAAAATGTACAATTTATCCTAATTTCTCACTCATTGAAAAAATGTATGTATGAAAAGTAAATTTTCTGCAGAAATACATATATTATCTTACAGTACCTACTCTCCAACAGTATTTATCTCTTTCATATTTTTAACAAGATGAATATTTCTAACTTTTTTTTGTACTAATTAAAATGAATTGTTGACAGTTTTGAATTTATATTACAATCATTAGTGCACAACATATAGAAGTACTTGCATACAGCATGTTTCCTTTATAAAAAAATTATAAATGCAGGAAAGTTAAATTTCGCATGCAACCTGACTGCAATGTAAAAAAAAAAGGGGGTAGGATATGAAATTTTTTTATTATAAACATGAAATTTATTTTTTAAGCAGTAAACAACTTATAGCTATAACTTTCATGAAGTTCTTTTTAATTACTTTAAAACATTTTCCCTTATAAAAACAATGAAATTATGATACATACTCTTTTTTTAAAACGTTTTTCTGAATTTCACTTGGTGTGTGTGTGTGTGTGTGTCATCAAATTTTCGATCGTTAATTTAACCAACTTCCCATCAAGCTAGAAATCTGAAACCTTGGGAATCGTTCTCACTAGCCTAACAATACGATATTTGGACATTTGCGACAAGTTTTAGCTAGTATTTTCTTCAATAATGCAGTTTATCCCAACCACTTGGCGCGATTTCAAAAATTGGCATCAAACTTGGCGATTTTTTTGTTTGGCTGAACGTTAAGTCCGTAAAACGGACCAGGGTAGCCACATTTGGCAAAATACTGCCAAATAATTCTTGTCGCCAAGAGTGATTGGGTTAAACTGCATTCCAACCATTTAATTTACAGAATTAATTAATTAATTTTAGTTACTTTTAACGTTTTTATGTATTTCACTTGGTTCGTGTTTCTGTGTGTGTGTGTGTCATCAAATTTTCTATCGTTAAATTAACCAACTTCCCATCAAGCTAGAGTTCTGAAATTTCGGGAACCGTTCTTACTTGCCTAACAATGCAATATTTAGATATTTGCGACCAGTTTTAACTAATATTTCAATAATCTTTCTTAATAAATTTTGCCACTATATAAAAACGTTGTTTTTAAAAACGTTGGTTTTTATCTCGAATTATTTTTTAATGAATTTACATGCATCTCTTTTTTTTATAATGAATTTATATGCATATTTTTTTTTTCTCTCGCCGGTTTCGTATGGTAATTAAAACAATCGTTCCAAAAAATTAAGCTGCAATCCAACTTTAAGAAAGGTTAAAAAATGTTTTTTAATTAATAAAAATGAAAACTATTACAAATTTCATAAACTAACGATACAATTTAAAAACTAAATAATTCAAAAAGCATGTAATTAGAAAATTGTGATTTCGTTAAACTTCTTTAATAACTGATGGAAGTCTTGTTGCATCAAGAAATGTAAAATGTTATTCCTTTCCTTTGATATTCCAACATTAGCATTATTGCTGCCCAATTGTACAGTGCGATCTCGGATTCTTCCTAACCGTTTCAATGTTGAGCTCGGATTAATGTCCAAATCCCTTTTTCCCCTATTGAAAAATCCCTACTCTCTTATGATCTTCCTGCGCGCAGACGTATGTCTACATGAGTAACGCAGATGCAAGAGGGCGACCAACAGAGAAAGACGTGCGTTCTGATAACTCTTTAATATGTATAACTAATAGTTTCATTTTAACTTAGTAAATACTGTAACTACAGTAATATATGGTTTAATTAAATATTTTCTAAAAATCCGTTTTGTTATTGAATCCAGAAAACACCCTAGATATCTTTAAAACGAGCCATGTACCCCATTTCTGTAGTTAGGATTCTACACACACACACATGAATGTATATTTACACACACACACAAACACATGTATGTATATTTACACACACTTATATATATGTTTGTGTGTGTAATGGCTTAGCTTTAATTCCTATTAGTTTCTCAAATATAATTTTTTAATTTTTTCTCATTCTCTCCTTTAAAAGATAGAGTTCATTTTTATTTCCTGATACGATTCCTTTTTAACTTTAGTTTATGCAATCACGCGCTATTAAAATCTGCTAAGTCAGCATTTTCCCACGCTACAGACTTGTAGGTATGATCCCTACCAGACTTTAAGTCTACACTTAGATTCCCATAACATCTCTCCATCCAGACCATATGGTCTTTGACGTATATAGTGAAATTTCCTTGTTATATAAGCGAAAACGCTCTCTCTTGCTCATTCCTATTTTCACTCTCTCATAAGCTGTTTACAATGGCGGAGTTGTGTAATTCCTGCCTTGTGGAAATGGCCTCTCTCTCCGCTACAATAAAACAATTCTATGAAAATGAAATTGCCAACGACTATTATTTTGAAAATTAATTAAATAGCGTTAGTTAAAAGAAAGACTTTACATTACGTTACATATACATAATTTGCTTGATTCGAAGAACATGAATAAATAACATCATAAATAAATATAAATCGGTACATCGTTAATAAATAATATATCATGTAAATGAAGCACATAAATTTAACACCGTTTTGGAAAAAAATTATGCAGATAGATTATTTTACTTGTTGTTTTAACACTTCATATGTGTTTATAAAATTATAATAAAATAACAGGAAACTCTTTATGTTAAATTTGGAAACAGGATTTTCGTAATACTGATACAATGTTAAAAATATGAATCGTCCTAAAGTTTGCTCGTATTTCTAAGATTTTGGGAATTATGTATATATTATGATTAAGTTATAATTAATATAACTTTACTTACCTTATATATTTCTGTAATAAGTCATTATAAATGTAACAAAATAGTTTCATTAATTATATTAAATTAAATCTAGTGCGAGATAAGAAAAAAAAAAAGCAACTACAAAGCGAATCATATTTCGAAAGTACTCTTCCCTTTAATTATTCAAATTAATTTAAATAAATCTTGAAGATCATTTGCACCCGAAGATAACGTCATCATTAAATGTGACTAGTGAAATATCATGTTAAGCTGAAGTCCGCAGCAGTTTATATTTAAAATGAGTTTTGTTTAACAGAAACTTGTATTTTGTATTAGTGAAATTTTCTGGTTTAGCATTAACTAATTAGCTCTCAGTGTATTAGATTAGTACAATTCTAGATTTCAAGGAAATGCAGGGGCTATAAAAATGCAAAATACGTGCCAAGGGCTTCATGAAGTGATTTGTAATATTTTGGAACTTCTGATGATATAAAAGTCATTGAAAGTGTTTTTGAAATATTTGCTCTCATGCGAGTTAAAACACATCAAGGCTTAGTTTCTAAGAACTCGAGCATGCAATTTGATTAAAATATAAGGCAATGTAAATACTAACCAATTGTGGAACTTTGTCTCTTGTTTTTTCATGTTTAAATAGACCAAAGAGAAACATATTTCTAGTATACAAAACAAATTTCATACACCCGTAGGAAAAAATAGCATTGATAATCACAAGTATCTTTTCCAGTTTTAATAAAACAATATTTATAATGAGTAAATCCTTCTTCTATTAGCAATTTTCCTCCATGATTAAATATGTCTTTTAATTTAGTGGTTAGGGCTCATAATATTTAATGCTCAGAACTATACACCAGATCCACGCACAATTATTTCGTCTTGAAGGAAAGTGACGGTAATAACAAATAATGTCAATGTGGTCAATGTCAAATAAGTCAGGTGAGGCCAAACATTCAACTAATTCATAATTAGAGGCCTAATTCCAAAATATTTCAAACGTATATCCAAACCACAAACGTAAAATCCGAATTCATACTATTTCACACAGTACAAGAAATGGCAGGATAGATTCCCCACAACCGAATTAAGGACTAGAACATACTTCGTATCATTCTTCCCACAGAAAACAGGTAAAATGGTAGTCAAATTTTAAGAACTGCAATTTTTGAAAATTTTCATTTTGAAGACGCATTCCATTGAGATAGATGAGGAGGAAAGCAAATAACTTTTATCCTATATCAGCAAGTGTACTAATTTACTTATCACAATGTAAATAGTATACACAAGAGCTCTGAAATATATTAAATTGAATAAGAAATTAGCAATCTTGCAGGCTAAACTTCTTTTTTTTTCTTTCAAGTATTAAAATTACGCAAAATTATTTCGGTGAATTATAAATCATTATACGGTTCTCCAAATTTGACTGGTTCGAAAGGCTCCCTATTTATTATCTTTGGATACACATTGAGGGAATTGATACATTAGCTTTTAATCTCTAAACTATTTAATATTGTTATGGAATTTCTTGAGAACCTTTATTTGTTTTCAAAAGGTAATCATATTATTCACTGCAAAAAGTAGAAGAGTTTTACCTGACTTATGAAAGATATTATAAACCATATCATTTTTGCACAGATTTCGAAATGGAGTTATCTATTTCGTATTTCAAATTATCTGAAAGGGAAAATACAATCCTTTTTGTTTTCAAATGGATTATTGTAGACCGAGTCATATTCAAAAGAGTGCCTGCATGGAATTTGATACATTTCATTATATTAATAATAAAGGAATCGGTATATACTAAATTAGCAATTTCAAGCTATTCTGAACCAAGTACGCCTTCGAGATATATATATAATTTATGCTATTCATAAAGTTTAATTCGAATGTTCTTTTTACTGGATGATACTAGGAGAAGAAAGTTATTTTTCGAAAAGAGGAAGTAGGCAGGAAGCTTATAAATTCGCTCACAAATCTTAACAGTAGGAAAAATAAGCCTTCAGAAATATATAAATTTTAAACTCATTTTATCATTAATAGAAATATAAACATTGAAAGCAGCACACAGGAATCGTTTGATATAAGTTGCAATGTTAGGCGTGATATCGCCAGTAGAGATAAAAATAAGCTAATAATTGTTTTTTAATATTGTTCTTATTATGATACGTTAGCTTTATTTGGAAATGGAAAAATCATGATGCACCTGCGCAATGCATCCTATTTATACATAGTCGGAGTATGACGTCATTGTTTTTGAATAATATGTTTAACTCAGAATTCCGCCATTTTGTTTTCTACTTGGCAGCGTAAGTAATAAATATTATTTTGTCTCCAATTTGCAGGTAAAATAATCTGAAAATAAATAAAAATAAAATTCAATAACAAATAGTCTGTATTAATAAAAATGATAAAATACTTGTATTAACATAAATTCTTACTTCCAGGCATTTAAATGTATTTTTTAGTTATGTTCACATGCTCATTAAAAACAACTAATGTATCTACATGTATGTGTGTTTTCGTTAAAAATCTCCAAAGCTTCAATTTTAATTTAAAAGCACACATAATTTCTAAATACTATTACATTACCTAATTTGGCGAGATACTTATTTTCAATTTTCACGCAATATTTTAGATTTTATTTAGTTAAATATTTTAGATTTTATTTAGTTAAATATTTTAGATTTTAGTTAAATATTTTTGATTTTCACTTATAATTTTTCTTCTATAATAAATTCCGCATTCTCCAAAGTAATAAACATTATTGGTGAAAATGCAGTTTAGCGTAACCACTTGGCGAGATTTGAAAAATCGCCAAATTTGGCGATTTTTATGGCGTGTAATTAATGGTTAATGGTAACCACAATTGGCAAAATATCGCCAAACAATTGTAAGCAATTTTTGTCGCCAACGCGTGGTTACGCTAAACTGCATTTCAACCACATTATTTTATAATTTCTTTACAGAGTGTAATCATAAGTTATTAGATAAGAGATCACATAAGTGAGGTACTTGACTTGAACTTGTTCTCTCTATGCAACGTTAGATACATAATTTTTCGCTTTTCTGCATAATTTTACAATATATTATAATGCTTTTTAAGATTTTAGATATAATTTTTTTTTTCCAAATGCGTGATTAATATAAGAAATTATGCAATTTATTTTATAAAACTGATTTTGATAAGAACACTTTAAATTGGAAATTTTGGTGGAGCTTCTCTATTATAGCGGTGCCCAACGATGAATCGCCTAGTCACTAAAAATATCGCCAACGTAAGTTGTATCGTAAAGTAGGTTACATGAGTTTGACGATGACCTTGGCGTAATCATAAATTGACGGGCACTACCATAGGAGTGAAGTACCATTTGGTCATGGGTTATTTCTGGTGGTTCTAGTGATTAACATTCTATGATATGTCTTTTTAATTTATAAAAAATGCTACACTTTTATAATATATGGGAGGAGATAAATATTATTGCGGAATATGTGAGAAAAATTTTAATCGGATAGATTTCTATAAAATTAAAAAATTAATACGTTTAAAATAATTGACTTAATAATCCCCAATATTGGTATCATGAAACAAGCTTCTAGAAGTGATTGACTATATTTTTGAACTTAAGGCGATATAAATCTCTTTGAATGTGTTTTGGTATTAATAGAGCTCATATGTAACATAGAAAATATCTAGTCTTGGTTTCTAAGTTCTCGATATTTATTTTACCTCGAGTATTCAGAAGCTAATACTTGATATTTTCATAGGCTTGATATTTTTAAGACTTTACATAAGATATGCTTTACATACATCATTCTATTTAGTATACGCTAAAAAGTTGAGACATTTGGTAGGAAAAAAAAATTGGTGCACATAAGTATCTTTCCAATTTTAATTATTCAATATTTATGATGAGTAATTTCTTCCTCTGTTAGCAGTTTTTCTCCATAAAGATCGATGATTAAATATGCCATTTAATTGGAGGTTAGGACTCATAATATATAATGCTAATAACTCTACATCAGGAAAGAGTTCGCTTACAGTTATTTCATCCTGTAACTCGTGAGGATGAATTCGTCAATCATTCCATGAAATTAGTTCACTTCAGAGTTACATACATTTATTTTCTGTACTGTAGGCATATTTATACAGGTCATGTTTTCACAGTTTAAAAATGTGTATTTTATAAAGACAGAAAAATTACATTGGGGGAAAATTTCCGTACGATGGTCTTACCAGCTTTCATCGCAGCCTTGACTCAACTACTCGTTTCCCACCGGGGGAAACTGTACAGGTACATTGTTCTGGTGGCGCCATCTAGCAGTTATTACAAAAATAAAAATAACCATTGATTACATTCCTAAACTAAAGTGACAGCTGTAGGGTATAATGTCCAGGAAGGTCAAACCTGGGAGGCCTAATTCCCAAATGTGTCACACCTACCTACAAAATTTTGCGTACCATAAGAGTAAAATCCAAAATCAAGCTGTCTCACATAGTTCAAGAGATGGGAAACCAAACCAGCTATAAGGCTTCGAACAAATTTCATATCGTTCATCCCATAGAACAGAAGGAAGACGGCGGAACAAATTTTAAGAACTGCTATTTGCGAATATAGTTAGTTATATTGAAGACGCATTCCGTTGAGCTAAAAAGTCAGAAGGGGAGGAAGAAAGAGAGAGCAAATTTTCTTGCGCATGTAAGGTAATTCTTGACAAAAGTTATTTGTTTTCAAAATGGAATCTAAGAATTAAGAACCATAAAAAGGAGAGTTTTATGTGACTTATGAAAAATATTATAATTCATAACATTATTTTCTTCGATATTGAAAGGGAGTTTAATGTTTTGTATTTCAAATTCCTCTCCAAAAGAAAAGTCAACCCTCTTTGCTTTAACTTGGATTATTGTGGAAAGAGTCCTATTCAGTAGAGTGGCTGAATGGAATTTGTTATACTTAAATTAATTGAAGAAAATTATTACGGTGCATAATTAGTTTTCTCTTTCAACCTATTTGGAACTGTTTGCAACTTCGAGAGATTTATATATTTTACC
>BMAW01095198.1:0-16611 GCA_019974015.1 Nephila pilipes
GAGAAGGAAATTTTCTTTCTTTCTACAGAAATACATTTTAATACTTTATGCAGAAAATTTATAAAAGATGGATTATTAATTAAATATATTAAATTTTAATTAATAATTTACATGAATGATGATTTGAAACCAAATTTGTAATATTTTGAAGTCCGACATTTTCTCTCTAAGTTCATCTTCTTTTCAATCCGTTTAAAATAAGTTCCTTATTCTTTGGTTGCTTCAATAAAGTATTCGTGTATCACTAAAATCAGGGTTGTCCAACTTTTTTGCTTCCTTGAGTCGCATTGGAAGATGAGTTGTTTGAGGCTGTACAAATCAAATATAACTCTATTACACTAAGAATATCTCAAGAAGAAGAAAAAAGGCATAAAATATATAGTTATTATATTGTTATGACAAAAATTCTGGGGGTGTGGGAGTGAAATCATTCCAATTCGGAAGATAGTGGCAAATGACACTTTATTTACAAATCCTTCTGAAGAGGACGTACGCACACAGGTAAAAATAACAACACAAGTATAAAATATAGGATTTGTACAGATTAGTTACACATATACAGGAACAAAAAAGCACTTTTATGGATAGTCACAGTCATATCATCAACGTTCAGCACCCCAGCTTACTAGTTCCAACACGGACAACCTCCACAATAATACTCAGGACAGACTCCGACAATTTCCGGCAGATACAAGCTGCTTCTCTGGAAACTCACCCGGTACGCTCCGTATCCAAGTGGCGACAGCTCCAATCGATTTCCCGATCGATCTCCTCAACAGAGACGCCAAAGACAAACTATCAGTCTTTCCTAGACTCTAGGCATATTCATCCTCTTCCGACAAGGTATGACGTCACATAAGAAAATTCACGAAAAGTCCGTAACTTTCTTCCCAATCGACATTTCTCCAAGGTGTGACGTTGGGCTATTCGCAATTTTCTTTTCACTAGCCTTGGAGACTTTTATTGAGATTGATTGGATAAAATAGCAAGTTCTGTCCAACCGAAATAAACGTGATTATGTTAATAAGATACAGGTCGAAATAAAGTGAAGTTATTCAGGTAAAATGATAGATAAGTAAGGCGAGATTGAGAAGAGATATAGAGGATAGCGAATGTTAATATCTTGAGTGAGTGAAAACTGATAACTAGAGAATTGTGACTATCCCAAGGATTGAGCGTGATCATTTGCAAGAACTGTAAGGCGATGGAGCAGAGGTCTCGGTAAGATAACTTCATTTCAATTACAATTAGAACTGTTAGTTAGGAATGAAAACCGGAGAAAGCCTTTAAGATATTAGGTATTGATAATAAATAATTTCAAGTGTCTGGTCCCGAGTGTCCTTAAATTGTTTTCCTGTCTCTTAAAGTTTGATATATTAAATTGAATTATAGCTCAAGTGCCAAATATTAGCGGCCAACCGTCACATAGGTTCCAGCACATTCGGGTACTTTCCATTTATCGCTAAATCCATCACCTTGGTGAAGGGGTCATTGTTTAAACTTCCCTTGATTGACTGAAGACATCACTGTAAATGCATCATTTCCTTTATAAGAGCATAGGTGCACGGAAGCGTTAACTCATGTTCGTGACAATATTTTAGTAATTTTTACTTAATAATTTATTTTGTTATGAAAGCTGCAGCTGGATTTATATTGGGAATTGCTTTATACGTTTTTATTATATATAAATTTTATAGGAATAATGATAGCTAGAACTCAAAATTAATGCAATAATTCACATTGCAGTTTAGAAACCAAAGGATCAATATCTGGTTCGATTTGGTTGCCATTCGCAGGGAGTTCTCAAAATGTTCATGCAATGTTCTGGGTCTAATTTTACTCTTTAGTCTGTTTCTCTTGAAAACAGTTACTCAGAAGTGGTCTCGCTTCCGAACAATAATGATATTAAAAGCGAATTATTGTGCAATGGAGAATAATTTTTAAAAGTCTAATAAAGAAACTTCATGAAATTTCTTTCAAATTGGATTGCAACGCTGTGTATTCCAGTGGAAAATTTGCTTGCAGCATATCTATCAACTGTAAATGAAGTCGCAAAAATAAAAATAAAATTTAAAAAAATAGTAAAAACTTTTGTCTATTTTCTCAAAAATCCTGAAATCTATTTCCCAGTTATTGTATGAAACCGCAAAGCAACGTATATTTCCCCATTTTGAAGTTTATGTTCGGCCAACATTTCTAAATACAAAGAATTATTTGCATTTGTCGGGATTTGCCATATTTTCAGTTTCATTTGAAACGCACTTTTGGTTCTCGAGGTTATATAAGATAAGTTGTTTTTCATTCTAAATGAGCATCCTGTTCTGTTTTTCTGTTCTGCACTGTTTTTCATCCTAAATGAGCATTCAAATTTACCCAAAACGCTGAATCTGCAAGCTAGTTGACATCATCAAGTTCTACTACACATTTTACTTTCGATAATATAAACGATTTCGTTTCATGAAGTGCATCATAAAATCATTCTAATATTAGAACTTAACTTAGCCACCTCACTTCTGTAAAATATATGATGTCTCTATAATCATCATCCAAGCATTTAAGTAATTCCTGGCATTGGCGATGATTCAAACCCTGGGCCTTTATAAAATACAGTCTTGATGACGATTTTCTGAACATGGCTCATTCTTAAAGCCTTTTCGCATAAATTTTCTTCGTATATTATGCAATATTATTTCTTCAAACGACAGTTTCTGACAGCAATGGTTTCGGTTTTTATTATATAATTTTACAAATCCTATTTCTCTTCTCTTATCTTAGCTGATACACCATCCGTAACCAACCACACTAGATATGTTGGCAAGAGAAAAAGAAAATCCCATTGTTTTTTTTTCACAGTTGTACATAAACTTCTTGATGTTTTCGTGTCTTTTTTAAATGGCCTTAAAGAAGTCATTTCTTCAATAACATAATCGTTATTAATATCTCTAAGACAAATGACAAAATATTCCATATCAGTGGCATCAGTATTCTTATCATTTTTTGTCTAAGAATAAAATTTATAACTACAAACTTTACATTTCAAATTTTTTTCGACATATTTTTCCATCATCAATTGTCCTGGCAATTATTTGATAAGGAAAACTGATTTTAAAAAAAATCCTATCAAAGAAAATTATATTTGTCATGCTCTCTATGAATTGCTTAATATAATCAGCATCTGAAAATCTTCTTGGCGATTAAATATGCAATTGCATAACTAGCTTCAACAAAAGATTCTATCATAATTGTAGCCTTTTTTTAAAAACAAAAAAAAAAGAAAAGCTATTGTTTAGATATAAAGCATGTTTGGTGCTGCTTTTTTTTTTTTTTTTTTCTGTCTTTAGGATGCTTACCTTGATACCCTTTGAATCTGAAGGCAGATTTTTGCGCATAATGTCTTTTCAGTATATACTCTCTACAGACAGGTTGGAGAACATGACAAATTGAGCAGTGCATCACTGTTCCTCTAAATACAAGAATAGTTCTCTGTCAATTTTTCTTGAAATAATCTTCTTTCATCGAAGTATTTCTCTTTTATTTTTACAATGGGATTCTGTTGAAACGTAGATGTTATGCTAAAATAACCATATTTTCAAACTATTAAAAACTAAAGCATGGATAAAAATAGAAATAAACGACCATATTTATTTTTATGAAAGAACAGCAAAAATATGGATAATTAGATTCAATAATGAATTAAAAATGTATTTACCTGCCTTAAAAGGATTATAAAAACCGATGAGTCAATAACTTTCGTTTTCTTTATCTCATATAGCAGAACATTCCAAGTCACACATCTATCTTGTATAATTGTCAAACTTTGGAAAGTACCAATATATGCAACGATCCAGTGATCTTGGTCATATATAGAAACAGTAAACGGACAACAATAAAATGAATAGTAAAGGATTGACTTTCTTCTTGGGTTCTCCAAAATGAAGTTATTTGCAGAATGAAAGTGGTAGATTGAAAAGATATGAAACAGATGTTAGTTTTAAATAGAAATCACTTGTCACTCTTCACACTCAGTCAACTCACACCCCCAGGCAACTATCCATCAAGCACAAGTGCTGCTCACATTCTCATGCCTTCTCGTTGAATCAACACAAAGGAAAATATTCATTGCTATCTAGATCTAGTAGAGAAAAAAAATTGAATAAAAACCAACGTTTTTAAGAAAACAATGTTTTGAATATGGTGGAAGGAAAGTTATTAAAGGAAAATTATTGAAATATTAGAAAACTGTTGGTTATTTTTAACGTCAAATTTACAAAGAGAGTATTTTGAGCATATTAAAATTCATAATACTCATAAAATCAAAACATGGATTTGAAAGTTTGTGATCATTCAGAAAAAATGGGAACCAAGAATTCAGAAAAATTATTGTGATAAGACAGATTTGCCAAATGTTGAAGCTTTCTTTCGCGAATGATTATCTGTCTAAATCAAACAGCCTTACTATCTCGAGATAAGGAGATAGTATCTCCCTTTGTGAGTACAATAGTTTTGACGAGGCCTCATGTGGTAGAGGAGTGCCTGTATCCCAGAGGGGAAGAAATCTTTTCCTTAATCCTAAAAGCTCGAGAGGAAAGGATATTGAGTTGATTAAAATTATTGAAATATTAGTTAAAACTTCTCGCAAACGTCTAAATAATGTGTGCATGTTAGGCAGTATCAGACAATTCCCAAAATCTTCGCTCTAGTGGGAAGGTGTTAAATGAAGCGATCGAAAATCTGATGACACAATACACCACACACCAGAGTGAAATTCAGAGAAATTGATTTAAAACAACGTTTTTCATACGCTTTTATATAGTGGGCAAAGTATTAGAGAAAATTATTGAAATATTGTTAAAACTTAGTTATTTTAGCTTAAAAATTTACTTAAAAAAGAGATGCATTGTGAGCTGAGTAAAAAATTCATAATACTCATAAAATCAAAAGCTTTGAAAGTTTGGTGACTCTTCTATTAAAAAAAATGGGAACCAGAATTCAGAAAAATTATTGTGATAAGTCATGGTGCCAAATAGAAAACTTTCTTTCTTCTCATGATTTATTTACAAAGTCAGCAACCCACACTATCTTCGGAGATAGTAAAGGGAATAATGACTCCCTTGTGAGAGTACAATAGTTTATAGAGGGCTCATGTGGTGGGGGTGCCTGGTGTTCCCAGAGGGAGGAGGAAAATTGACTTATTAAAATTATTGAAATATTAGTTAAAACTTGTCGCAAACGTCTAAATATTGCATTGTTAGGCGAGTACGAACGATTCCCGAAATTTCAAAGCTCTAGCTTGATGGGAAGTTGGTTAAATTAACGATCGAAAATTTGATGACACACACACTCACACACACACACACACACCAAGTGAAATTCAGAAAAACGTTGTAAAAACGTTGTAACAACTGAGCTGAATCAACTAAGCCGTCTTATCAGAAACCAGCCTAAGACTGTCTGTCGTAAAAGAAATGCTGACACTGGCCTCTTAATTGACCCCTACTCAATGTTATCTCTGTCCGTCAACTTGTGTTGGTGCGAATAAATCACCAAAGTTGACACTCTTATTGTTCGAGGTAGTATCACAAATTCCTACTTGGTATAAGAATTTTTATAATGTTCAAACACGATAGAAGGAGGGACATCTTTCAAAAGAAGAAATTTGGTTCATAGACTTATGAACGGGCCGCAACGATGAATTCTTAGAACCTGATGCAGCCAGTGAGTCAGGGGTCTGACTTATCTGGTTTAAATGAATTCTTTTCTAAAATTATAAATATGAATTATTCTAAGATGTAAAGTATTAGAAATCTACGAGTTTTTCATTTGCGTTTACTACTACAGATTCAATTTATTCAAATTGTTGTTCTTAAATATCATTCATGATGAATTATGTATCAATTAAGTTGTTAAAGTGCTTTATTTCAACACTGAAATCAATTTATGACTATCATGGGGTTTTTTAAAACTGAAAATCAACAACAAAACAATGGATTATGCACTAATAGCTGCAATTATCTTCGATTAAACAATTAATGTGTGTAATTTAAAAGCATAATCTGTATTACTGCGTCCAAATCATAGCATAGTTTATTCTTCGTTTAACTTGTTTGAATTGGATTCAATTACATACGTAAACGGGGGGAAAAACTGTCACTCCTTGAATTCATCTGACATTTAACAGTTATCAAAATATATAATATATATTTATTTGAATCAATTCGTCGGTTTTCAAGCCCAATGTATACCAAACCTGTCTTTTTAGTGCTTACCACACTCTAGATGTTCAAAATGGCCATAATCTTAATGCAATCTAGATATATCTATATGAATTAGGATATGACATCACGAGCACAGAATAAGTTGATGCTTTTTACCGCATAAAAGGATCTGCACCTGCTGATTTTACTACTTTTCGGTAAAAGAAAAGCGCTCAATTCACTTAATCTCCACGACCGAAGAGGAAACCGACTCATTCATCGGCAGTTTTTGAATGAGGATGTTTTCTTTTCGTCTGAATTCGTTCGTTTTTTAGACCAGTCGTTTAAAGAAAAGATCTTCCTGAACTGAGTCAAAAAAAGGTTTAGTTAATTCTCATCGATGAATGGAAGTAACAGTTATAGAACACTGACTGTTGAAATTTCGTAATATAATTTCATTCTTGTGAAGATTCCAAATGGAAAAATGTGTCGCTTTTTTTTCTGTGAAAAACGGCTGGTTTGTAAAACATTGGGTTCCAAATTAAATTCTTCTTTGAGTTTTCTAAAGATTGAAATAAAACTCATAATAAAAATTAAGTATTTTTAACTTATTTAATGCATTGTTTTATTTTATGTATAATTGAGGATCCAAGAAAAATTTTATTTAATAGAAAGTTACATAAATTACAAAGATTTTTAAATAATTTGTGAGGTTGCCATTTTTCTCCCCTTCTTAGTCTTAAGATAATTTCTTCTTTAATCATTTTCTTCTTCAACAATTCTTCATTAACAATTTCTTCTTTCCTTGGCATGCTAAGAGAGAGAAGACGTGCGCCTTAAAAGATGGATGGTATTATGTGTGTGTGTGTGTAAATTGACGTTGCGCGTTATTGTGCGTTATTTGATTTTTTTTTTTTTTTTCATTTCCTAGATTATTCTGTACTTTCCATTACAGAAAAACTTTATATGACATCAAATATTATATAAATAGTAGAACATACTCCATGTTAAGCATTTCCGTCAAAATTAAGATTTTTTTTTTTATTTGAAAGATAAATATAGGATTCACGCAGGAAATTAAAACATCTTTAATTTAGAAAGTTTTTAAGAGTGACACATATGAAGAATTTAAATTTTATCAAATTTCTTTCTCTCTCTCTCTCTCTCTCTTTTCTTCTTTTTGTTATTGTTTTGTCACTTGGACACCGAAATTCATCTCATTAAATTTCTTACTTTTGGTTATTACTTTCAAAATTACCATTAGATAATCAGCTGTGGTATTTTGCTTGATAACAGCTTTGTCTGGCACATGCATGTTCTTATAATACTTCACGCTTCTCAACTTTTAAAGGTTTTGTACCCAAGATAACATACAAAAAATTATATTTAATTCAAAATGCAATTATTTTTGAAGTGCAGGCTTATGTTACTCAGGAATTCAACTGCTTGTTTCAAGAAATAAGATAAGGAATCGTAATACAATTATGTTGTATTTTTTTATTTCATTATTTTCACTTGGCATTAAAATTTTGGAACTTTGTAGAGTATCAGCGTATGAGATATTTAAAGCCAGAAAGTAATAAAGTAGTTAGACCATTCCGGTACCTCCGTGCTTCCAATAGGATACTTAGCTGACAAACGTAAAATGTGTTCTTATTTAACTTGAAATATGTTAACTGAAGCCACTTTTGTGTTATGTAGGTGATTCATCGTGTAATTTCTTCCCCTAAGATTTCACCGGTCACAAAATTACAAAACAGCGGCACGTTAAGAAGAAACACTAAAATTCAGAAACACTGGTAGTTATACAGGCGCCAATTGTATGATGAATTCAAAAATGATAGCCTGGAACACCTTCAGGCGGAATCTCATAATAAGATCGGTTTCAAAAGACCTATAATTTTCGCGGAAATTTTATGTGTTACAATTGCAGTAATGCTGTAGATTCTTCAAAATTGTTTTCTACGAAAGTATTTATTGCTAAAAGAGCAAACCTCTACAGGAACTATTAAGGAAATTTGTTTTAAGAACTTACAACTTTTTTTCTACCTCGATTGTTCTTTTTTTTTTTACAACGAAAATTTTATTCAAAAATACAAAGCGTGTTTCTACATTAAAAATCATGTGGGGACGTAGTGTATTTAATATTTTTTTTTAAAATTTCTTGAAGGGATAGATAAATCACAATGGAACTAAATAAAATTAAATCGCATTGAAACTAAATGAATTAAAATTGTCACACATATATGTATTGACATTAGAGAAATAAATCTAACTCCTAATATGAGTTAGAATAAAATAATCTTTCATTTCGCTAACAATTGATGAAACATTTAACAGATTTAATTGATCACTTTTTGCTTAAACACAGTAATAGATAAACTTTTAAAATTATAACAAAAAGATCAATAAAAGTCTTTGTTTTAAAATCAGCTTATAAGATTGTTTTAATCAGCCTCATTAGAGTTTTTGAATTTTTCTAGTTTATTTTTCTCAAAACAGAATCATTTCCATTTATTTGAGTAAAAACAATTTCAATGAAGGTTTACATAGTTAGATGAAACCTTTAGAGTTGGTACTTGAATATAAACGAATTTGTGCGCTAAATTTACATAATTCAAAATTGAAAATATCAGTTTCTTAAGACAACGAAAGTTTTTAACATCTATTTTGAAGTCAAAAACAAGAAGAAACGTTTCTTGATTTTGATGCTAGTGGATTATATTTTGATTTCTACGAAAAATATTAAAAGTCATCACAGGAGATGTTCAAATTTAGAATGGATAATTATAGACAGTCATTTCATTATTATATAATCAAGGAAAGGAACGAAAAGAAAAGTGGCAGGGAACTCTGATCTTAAAATATGGCGTGCTTGATTTGAAGTAAAATAAAATGGTCCAATTAATCAATCCGGAAATGTCAAAAAATAACCGTTTACAACAGGTGCCCAGCGGATGGTGAAAACCCAGCAAAAATTACTTTAATTGTCATCCAAAGAACTACCTAAAAAGAAGAAGAAAAGAAAAAGTAAAAGAGCAAACCGCGAACCACATCTTATCGACCTTTGATGACATAAGAAAAAGTAAACGGAAGACGCCATGCTTAACCTTTCCGAATATCCTCTCTTTTGATTTCCTTTTACTAATGTTATTTATCGTACCGGAGGGTCGAAGTTGTGCCCCAAGTAATAAAGAAAAGAAAGCAAGCAACAACAGCAAAATATTCGACAGGGACGAGAAAAGAATGTAACATGCGTGCCAGGCGCGTGGCAGGTCGTGTGGCGGGTTTTGTAGTCAAACAGCTTACTTGATTTTTGCTTCGGGCAGGTATGCTTTAATAGTCAACTGCTTCAGTTCCTGTGCAGAAGGTTCTTTTAGATTAGAAGATAATTATACGTTCCACCGTAAAATCGAATTATACGTTCGAATTGTTGCTCAAGTAAATATGTTAAATTCTGAGTATCGTCAAATGGAATATATATATTTTGTTATGCCAAATTGCGATGCTTTGCATACTCATTACGTCTGCTTTTGTTTATTATACGCTTTCTTACGTATAGATGAACTGGACATTTGTTTCTTTATTTGACTGTGAAAATGTAATGTAATTAATTTAATACATAAAAAATTTCGCCTTTTAAATCAGCAATTAAAAATCCATCTTCTAATGTTGTTAAAAAAAACGTACAATTCATCTGCTAGTACTTTAAATCATAAGACATGTGATTTTATAATATAATAGAGTTTAATTGCATTTAAAAGCGTATTGTATCAAATGCGATGTGCATGCTGGTATGATTTTACAAGAAAAAGACTTGAATAGTGTTATTGTGATTTTTTTTTTTTTTATTGGTAATATTACATTGTATAATTTTGTACAGTATTCAACCACTGGTTTGAAAAGCTATTTATAATTATTTCTGCAAATGTATCATCTCATAATTCCCTCTTAAAACTTAATATTTGTTTCAATCATAAAACCGTTTTTATGCCCAAAGGAATTTTATATTCTTATGAAAATATCGAACAATAATTCTTTGATTGAAACACTATACAACAATGCATTCGATAAGAAATTATAGGACATCTGTATGATTATACTTTTTTTGGAGTATTTAGTAAAAATCTATACAATGAGCTTATTAATTTGAAGTAGAGAAAGATGGATGACTAAGCTGCGAAACAATAAATATAAAAAGAATTGCAACCTTCTATCAAGTAAATCAATCCAAATTCACCTCAACTGAAGAGTTTATCAATAGTAAATATTAGTTAAATGCGATAAGAATGAAATTTCTCTTATTTTTCAATCAGTTGGAGGCAATATTGATAGTGGCTCATCTAAAGGTTTTGCCTTGTTAATATATCGTTTTAAATATTTCTGTCTCAAAAAAGTGTGTATGAATTCTAATTTTTTAATGTTATGTACGTTCCATCTTCTAATCATACTGCTTTTAAATAAAGCATTAATTATTTTTATTTTTACTGTAACTGCACATATACTACATTTGTAGTGTGTTTTCAACTAACCCACCTTGATTGTAATTTTTTGTACTTATCATGGAATTGTTCTTAGCCGAGTTTTGTGTTTGTGTACACACACACATGTGTGTGTATTAATTTTCTAGTTTGATCTTAAAGGAGAACGCAGTTTTAAGTTATCTATACTAGTGCATGAAAGCTTTTCATCTCATCAATGTTTTTATCCATAACTGAATGTTTAGTTTACGAGTATAAATACAATAGTTAAATCTACTCTCGTAAAAGTGAGAAACGAAATCGAGAGTAGATAATTTCTTTTGTGAAACAGCATTTTTCTTTTTTCGTTTTCCAATTTATTTATAGCTGTTAACAATGTAACTCGCATGTTATGGCTTAGAAATATTATCTACAAATGTAAAAAGAAGAGGTGGAAAGGCATGCCTATGCCGTTCCTTCAACGAATAAATAGTTTCATATATTAGAATAAACACACATATCAAATATAAAATTCTGTCAAGTAAATATAAGTTTGCTTAAGAAGAATAAAAAAGAAATTATTACTGAAATAACTCCTCTTCAGATACAGAAAAAATTGTAGATTTGCACAGTGTTAGAACATCTAGAACTATTATGTAGTGTTAAATAATTTAAAATTAATATAGGATTTTCTTGAAGTAAAATACACAATATGATGATAATATACGACTTTCCCCTAACTTTCGTGATTCGAGTAACAAAGCTGCATTACAAGACAATTTCTGGAATTGAATGTGAAGAATATTTCTTGGAATATTTCATTTTCAGTGGAAAACATTTCCTTTTTGGGTGTCTTACGATAGTTGTTGTTCACTTATATCTATAAAATTAAAATATGCATGTTCTACAATAAGCATTGTTTTTTGGGGTGTTTTTTTTTTTTTTTTTTTGGCGATAATCGACCGCATTTGGCGATCAGATCTTTGCCCGCGGGTACATGAAATGTAAGTAACATAGCAGCTGGGAGACCCAACAGCAAGCACCTGCTCTGTTCAACCTCTTCAAACCACAAGACTAGTTCATTTATTTCAAACAAGGCGACGAACATCTGCTGTTTCATACCTATAGACGCTTTTTATCACATTTTTCAGCTTTTCGGTCTGTCGTCATTTCGTAACGCAAAAATTACTTCAAATTTGCTTTTCTTTAAAATAATTTCATCGAATTTATCATCTGTCATTTTAATTACTTTTCGGCTTCGAAATACTTGTCAATTGAATAGTGAACGAATTCAATTCAACAAAAAGTGCTTTGTTTCATATTGCTGATATATTGTCTGTCGCGAAAAGAAAAAAAAATTTGACCTTTTTTTTTAAATCATCGCAGCTTTGACGTTTAGCCTTCGATCGTAACGAAAAAAATAGATGTCGTTGTAAAGATTTGCATTTTTTCCCCCCAATTTTTATTAATGTTAGTCTCATTTTATGCACCTGGTCAAAGTCTGCGAGAAAATGAATTTTTTTTTAAGGTCAACCCTTGAAAAATCGGAAAAGACTTATAATTTTATTAAATAAGTTAATCACGTGATTCTTTTTTTATGAATAAAATTACTCTTAGTAAAAATTACAAAATTCAGATAATTTGTATAATTTGAGAAATCATTCTTGAATATATATATATATATTTATAAGGCTTGAATCTTTAGGCTATAAGTGATTTTCACTTCTCTTAGTAAATTGAATTGCATAAAATTTCACTTTCTTCCCCTAAAAAAATGAAACGTGATTAGGTAAATTAGATGAGGATAAAAGTAAAGTTAAGAGAATAAGCGATAATGATATATATAAATGAAACATAATTTAAGAAAAACAAAGGGATATAGAGTTATAACAACAAGCTGATAATTATTAGTAAATTTAGTTTAAAGCATCTTAATTAGCTTTTTGGGTTGAAGCGAATTCTAGTTAAAGAGATAAGATAAGAATTCTATTACAATACTTCTCAGCTATTAACGAATGTTTGAATGTGAACAAGTGATTTGGTAAGCTAGAGTTTCATTATTAAAGCATAATCTAAGATCGACGAATTAAATGGGATTCAAGAAAGAGAGACCTTATCTATCTTTCATTGATTAATAAAGTATTTTATCTTATTCTTAGAACGTCTTCAATTGGAATCTAGTAATTGTTAGCTGTTTAATTAAAAGAAACAATGACAGTTGCATTAAATAATGAAGAAAAGGCTTTACTCAAAAATCACTGTCTTACCGAAGAGATTTGTAAAATATCAAGGCACAGATATCACTGTTCCTGCTGTTATTTGAAATTAAATTAAAATTAACGATTATCATTATTAGTTTTGTTATTAAGTATCATGAAAAATGCTCTGTGGTATAGTTCAGGAAGAAAATAAGTTTCATCGTTAGATATTATAAAGTGTATGCAGTAGTCTCTTGGTAATCCGGTAGATATTGGATCATAATACCGCCATATTACTGGAAAATTCCTACAAATAACGCAATTAAACAGCAAAAGTCATATTAATGTATAAAATTTTAATACAGTACACGGAAAAAAGTGTCAGACACGTAAAATTACTAAAACTACAAAAAATGTACTGTTTTGTATTGATTACCTACATTATTCCATTGGAATAGAAGGCATAAAATAATTTTCTATGACTTGGCAACCTGTGTAAAAATGCCCAATTAGCAGGGCCGGAAAGTTGAAAAACCGAATTATAGCAGAAGTTGTGTTCTTTATAGTTGTATAGATAGTTGTGTTCTTTATAGTTGTAAAGATTGTTGTTCTTTATAGTTCTTTATAGATGAAGTTGTGTTCTTTGCTGTATATGCCACTTTATCATTCTACTGTACTTTGTTGCTTGTGAGTTTCTTTTTTATTGATCAAACCTTGTACAATTGCTTAGATAAAAGTGAAAATTTCCCCGAGAATATATCGTTTACAATTAAAAAGTAATTTCAAGTTATTTTGATTATTTATATATTTCTTACAGAAAAGCCTGAAATTGTTTTTCAACAAACATCCACAATTTTTTTTCTACTTTATATTGTATACTTAATTCAGGAGAATGAGGAGTTCATACACTAAACATTTCGAGCTATATTGTTGAATCAATATGCATGTGACTGGGACCATAAACATTTAGGGGGAAATGACTGTGTGTTGAATAGCAAAGTGGTTCTTTTTCTAGAAAGCAGCTACGTTTGATTAAATATATTTTTTCTTCTATGTTACATGGAAAATTTTCATGCTCCTAATTTGCATCTTACTCAATAATTTCTTTGTGAAAGAAGTAGGAAAAACATCCCGTAGTAATTTGAACTCAAAATTTTAACTTAAAAGCGTAGAAGAATACTTATGAATTATTTATAAAATCAGAGCTCTGTTTTCTAATTGCAGATAATTCAACTTAAATAAATATAAAACAAATCAAAAATTCACAAATGCTTTTCTCGAAATTTTTAAGATGTATGCTAGCAAGAACTAAAAATAATTAAGTGATGAAAGTTTGCAACTGATCATTGGAATTAAAATTTCGCAAAATGAAGTTCAAATGTAGATGTATTCGCTGTCTGCGCTGAAACTTGAAGAAAAGAATTTAACTTTGAAATGCTTTTTCAAATAGAAAAATGTCCCAATATATTACCAAGTTGGTGCGATTTCTGAAACATTATATATTTATTCACTGTTAATACTGAGATTTTATACATAATTCTAAAATATTCGATAAATTTGCAATATTTTCATAAGTGATAAATATGGAACACATTTCATTCAGCAAAATACATATTAGCTTGAAATTGATATTATTAAAATAAGTTGCATTCCCAACTTGAAAATATTTTCACAAGTAGAAAAATGTTCTAACATTACCAAGTTAATGTAATTTTTAACATGTAGTATATGTTTTCGCCGGTTATACTAGGATTTTCTTAATTCTAAATGATTCGATAAATTTGCAATATTTTCATAGTAGACAAATATGGAACATATTTAAACAGCGAAATACATAATCGATCGAACAGAAATGTATGTTATTATTTAAACATGTTGCTCTTTTGTGTTCGTGAAATCAGAATATAATGTTCATTTAGAACACTTTTTCTACGTGAAAAAAGTTCAAAATTGGGTCCTATTCTTAAACATTAGGAGGAAGAAAAAAATCTTAAAAAGAATAGGGAAAATTTTGTATGACATTAATATGCATTACATTGATCAATTGCTGTTTAAATAAACACATTTTACATTTGTCTTCATTACGGAAAGGAATTAATGCGTCTTTTTCCACTTATTGTATTTTGTCTTTTGTGCTAGTTCATTACTTCTAACAGCAAGGATTACAAATATAGCTTTTAGATAATTATATTTATTGGAGCTATCGCTCATAATACAAAGTCATTCTAGTATAAATTATTTGTGCATGTTCATCCCCTTAAAGGCTTACCTTCACCTGTCTTTGGTAAACACAAATCTTGCGCATGCTGAACCCTAGCAATCCTTCTCTATTTTCGATCCTCCTCTTTGTCACCCCCCCTTCTAGTATTTTTTCACATCTAGATCAAAATTACATATGGTTTGGCATATTAGAAACAATTATTTTTGTGCCATAAACCTCAACTTTCCTTCATTCTCATTCACTCGCGCATGTTCATGGTGATGTAGTAGTGATGATAACTACTGAAAATTAAATGGATGACGTATTTATCTGAGGGTAAAGAGAGATGTTAAGTAATTAAAATAATCTCCGAAGATCAGATCGAGGTAATAATTAAAGGCTTCTTTCTGATAAGTCTCGGGGGGTGGCATAAAAGCTTGAAAAATGAGGTACAGTTTGAGATCAAGGCAACGTCCCAATTATCTGATCTGGTTTGAAATTATTAGGATTGAGGTGTCCGTCCTTCATAATTCAATTCTATATACATCTTAAGGCTAATTAATTAGTGAATAAATTACCAAAATCCAATAGAAGAGATGTTGGAAAAGGGCAACACAATTTATTATCTATCTTTCAACGCAGCCCCTATGCAAGGTCAATCTCTCTCTCTTGAATCCTTCTTACCTCATTTAATCCTAATTTCTATCCCAATAATGAAATCTTAGCTCACCAAATCACTCGTTCTAATTCGCACTTTTCTTATTAATACCGGGTTCAACTCATTACTCTAAGAATCGCTTCTAGCTAACTTCAATCCAGAATATTAATTACAATGATTCAATCCAATTTATAAATATTTATCATTTTTTTACTATCCTCTATCTCTCTTTTCTTTCTGTAGCTGTGGTAGCCTAGTGGTTATGGTTGCGGACTAGAAGCGTTGTTTTCGTCGAGTCGTGGGTTCGAGCCCTGAGGCCATTACAGACCCACAGTGTAACGGGACTGATGCACTTTAAATTTGGTCGATGTCCTAAGTCCTCCCGTTGGCGTGGTATGGAAGTTCGGAGAGAGAGGTTCCAGTGTAGGTGTCGTCCTCGTCAGTGACCGAGGTTCACAATTACGACGCCTGTCGCCAATAGCCTTCGTGTTGTTTCTTAGTGCGACGTTCATAAACAATCACTCATTCCCTTTCATTTCAATTCTATTTCTCATATACATCGCTATTTCTAATCTAATTCATTACACTTTTAACTTCACCTGAATTGGTTAATCACGTGTTCACGTGTATTTTATAGGATAGAAGGTGGGATTTTATGTGAATCAAATTGCCAAAAAATCCTCGCGGTCAGTCAAGAGAAAATAGAGAATAACCCAACGTTACAGAAACACTGGCAATCTATATATTTTTTTAGAACTTATATCAATTTAATTCAAGTTTTTAAAAAATAATAATAATAAAGCCTTTGTTGAACAAAATTTCTTGTAAAATTTTATTTAAAAAAAAAAAAAAAAAAAAACTGCAGAGACATACGAACGAGTCGTGAGAATAAGAACCCGAG
>BMAW01095202.1:0-27833 GCA_019974015.1 Nephila pilipes
TCAGTAGCAGAGGCAGCGCCCTCTATGATCGGGTGTTTCATCTACAAACCCACACTCGGCCCTCCTGGAAGAAGATGACCTCAGCTTCTTGATTCTAACAAAAGATCGTCTTAACCTAAAAAATAAAACTGAAAAGAGAAAATTCAAAAGCAGTAACAAGTTGATAATTCGAACAGCATTTATCAATCTTGGAACATCATCGTCTTCGGAAAACACTATCGTCTATGAAGTATCATCGTCTTGCTTTGTCACTTTGTCTAGCTTTCACTTTTCTCTCTCTTTTATTTTTCTTTCGACGTCTTCAAAAAACATAGATAAATCCAGTCGTGTTTGGGGGGAAATAGTCATAATTGGGAAAAAGTCATAATTGGTAGATTCACAGTCACATAAATGTATAATTGGATTGTTTATGTCACACACCATCTTCTTATGAATTCTGCACTAGTTGTAATCCGATGATGATTAATATTTTTTGTAGAACTTTCTAATGGTCCTAGATGATCTGTACGATACTTATGTAAAGGTATATTATCTTTATGAACTGGATGAAGCTTCCTTTTTTCTTTTCTTCCTTCTTCTTTCTTTCTTTTTTTACTGTTTACTTGAACGCATTGCACACAATTAGCTATTGGTCTGTCAATCTTTTGTTTTTTGACATCTTTTCGTAGATTGTTACGCTGTTTTTCAAAATTAGCTTGAAATTCGGCTTCAATAATTTCTTTTGATTTTTCAGTATGCTTGATATTCATTGAAGAACAAGGTTCTATAATTCCCTGTTTTAACCCTTTAATTATTTGAGCATCAACAATCTTATTTTCAGAAAAATGTAAATGTCGCGGTTGTTGATATATTAGTTCATTATTTTTAGTTAAATTTTTTAATTCTATGTTAGTTGATTTAATCTTCTTCGGTTGGTAATTTAATATAGATTGTCGCACTTCATCTTTATAAGATTTTGAAATATTATAACCTATATTTTCTTCAATTTCATCACAATTAACATTAACTGGCAAAACCGATATAATATTGTTTTCCTCACACGGAGACTTATTTTTTATTGAAAATCCATTTTCATTTACTAGAACTTCACCTTGCAAAATTACATCAAGTCCTATAATAGCATTATGCGGTATAGCACCATTCTCCACGACACATATATCAGTAAAACACTTAAAGTTATCTATTCCTATCTCGCCCGTAAATATACCTATGGGCTTTATTTTACAATTTCCTAATCCCGATAAAATTGAATTACACTGATTCAGATCACAAATATTTAACTTTTCAAATATATTTTTAGAAATTAACGTAGCTTGACTTCCGGTATCTATCAATGAGTTAATATTTAAATTACCGAAACGAACCATTTTGAACAAATATGTTTGTTTCGCAATATTGAGAGATTCTACGCTATCATTGCGTTTGGTTTCCTTAGTTAATTTCGAACATTCAGACGCCTTATGCCCAAAGTTTTGACATCTAAAACATTTTAAACCTTTATTCTTATGTGAACAAAATTTAGATAAATGTCCTTTACCACCACAATTAAAACAAAATTTAGTATTCTGATCATAATTAATTGATCGTTTATGATTCACAAAATTATCTGGTTTTTGTTTTACTTTGCTAAAATTATATTTACTTTTTTCTCTCATAAAATCATTTTTTATAACCTCATAAATCTTCATTTTTTCGCGAAATTCACGCAAATCTTTGCAACCATACAAAACTAATTTATTTTCATTTCTATCGTTGATTCCTCGTATAATATATTGCATTAAAGCGGTATCTTCAATTCTCCCTCGATTACCCAACTCTTTCATTATAAAATAATATTCCTGTATAGATTCAGATTCTTTCATTTTACGCCTACTCAATATTCCATGCAATTGGGCTGAATTAGTAGTGACCTCGAATTCATCTATCAACACACGTTTTAATTCCTGGTATGACGTAATATTCAATTCGCTTCTCACAAATAATAAGGCATTACCACCAAGCGATCGTTTAGCGAAAATAAACTTTTGTAGGTCAGATAAATTAAAAATATTCGCAGCGCTCTCAAACTGCTCGAACCAAACTGAAATGTTTTCATGCAATTCACCATTAAAAGAGGAAGTAACACTTACAATGTCTGAAAAGCTTACAGAGATGTTTTGATTTCGAGTGGTGCCATAATCATAACATCGCTCTTCAGAATGAATTGCTGACTCATTAATGTTCTGGCTCTGCACTGACGGGTTTTGTTTTGTTTCTACTCCCGTTTCGCTTTCTGATTGATTCGAATTTTGAATATATTGATAAAGCGAGTTAACATCATTTAATAGAACTAATATTTTCTTGATTATTTCGGTTTTTGTTCCTTGGAATGCAATATTCAGAATATCACAAATGTTAATCAATTCATGTAATGAAAAAGTATCATTAATAGTTTTTAATTTAGACTTAAAATTAGAGTCATTTACTGTGAATTCGAAACCAGTAAAATTTCTTATTCTTTCCGTATTTTTAGCATCGCCATCAGTATCAAAAATAAACTTATGCAAAGTCTTAATTTTTTCTTTCTTGAGATTCTTCAGTGCATAGCTTACTAAATTAATATCATCAATCTTCATGTTTATCAAATAAGAATAAATCTGACTCACCTCAAAGTCTTGAATTTATCCTTGGTCAGCACACAGTTATCCACACTTTTTTTTTCAGTTCAATGTTCACAATTTAATCATGAGTCCTACACTCTCACGATTTTTATATCCTAATCGAGTCCTAATGTGCTTACATTCAATAATGCGCCTCAATCCCTATTTCTATTCCTTATCAGTTTACATCTAATTATGCTCCTCAATCCCTATTTCTATTCCTTATCAGTTTACATCTAATTATGCTCCTCAATCCCACTTCTGATTTTTGTGTGATGGCCTATGTTAATTAATAAAAATCAAACTTTGAATTAGCACACAGACATTTAATATTGACGTTTCACATTAACATAAAGTTTGACATAGTTGACGAGACATTTCACAATAACATTTAAAAACATTAAAACAATACTCTTCAGCGTCTTAAATAATAAATCGTCCATAGTCATCAGGGCATCTTTCTCGTTCCGATGACTGCCGTCGACTCTCCTTCAAGAGCGGGCTCCCTTCAGTAGCAGAGGCAGCGCCCTCTATGATCGGGTGTTTCATCTACAAACCCACACTCGGCCCTCCTGGAAGAAGATGACCTCAGCTTCTTGATTCTAACAAAAGATCGTCTTAACCTAAAAAATAAAACTGAAAAGAGAAAATTCAAAAGCAGTAACAAGTTGATAATTCGAACAGCATTTATCAATCTTGGAACATCATCGTCTTCGGAAAACACTATCGTCTATGAAGTATCATCGTCTTGCTTTGTCACTTTGTCTAGCTTTCACTTTTCTCTCTCTTTTATTTTTCTTTCGACGTCTTCAAAAAACATAGATAAATCCAGTCGTGTTTGGGGGGAAATAGTCATAATTGGGAAAAAGTCATAATTGGTAGATTCACAGTCACATAAATGTATAATTGGATTGTTTATGTCACACACCATCTTCTTATGAATTCTGCACTAGTTGTAATCCGATGATGATTAATATTTTTTGTAGAACTTTCTAATGGTCCTAGATGATCTGTACGATACTTATGTAAAGGTATATTATCTTTATGAACTGGATGAAGCTTCCTTTTTTCTTTTCTTCCTTCTTCTTTCTTTCTTTTTTTACTGTTTACTTGAACGCATTGCACACAATTAGCTATTGGTCTGTCAATCTTTTGTTTTTTGACATCTTTTCGTAGATTGTTACGCTGTTTTTCAAAATTAGCTTGAAATTCGGCTTCAATAATTTCTTTTGATTTTTCAGTATGCTTGATATTCATTGAAGAACAAGGTTCTATAATTCCCTGTTTTAACCCTTTAATTATTTGAGCATCAACAATCTTATTTTCAGAAAAATGTAAATGTCGCGGTTGTTGATATATTAGTTCATTATTTTTAGTTAAATTTTTTAATTCTATGTTAGTTGATTTAATCTTCTTCGGTTGGTAATTTAATATAGATTGTCGCACTTCATCTTTATAAGATTTTGAAATATTATAACCTATATTTTCTTCAATTTCATCACAATTAACATTAACTGGCAAAACCGATATAATATTGTTTTCCTCACACGGAGACTTATTTTTTATTGAAAATCCATTTTCATTTACTAGAACTTCACCTTGCAAAATTACATCAAGTCCTATAATAGCATTATGCGGTATAGCACCATTCTCCACGACACATATATCAGTAAAACACTTAAAGTTATCTATTCCTATCTCGCCCGTAAATATACCTATGGGCTTTATTTTACAATTTCCTAATCCCGATAAAATTGAATTACACTGATTCAGATCACAAATATTTAACTTTTCAAATATATTTTTAGAAATTAACGTAGCTTGACTTCCGGTATCTATCAATGAGTTAATATTTAAATTACCGAAACGAACCATTTTGAACAAATATGTTTGTTTCGCAATATTGAGAGATTCTACGCTATCATTGCGTTTGGTTTCCTTAGTTAATTTCGAACATTCAGACGCCTTATGCCCAAAGTTTTGACATCTAAAACATTTTAAACCTTTATTCTTATGTGAACAAAATTTAGATAAATGTCCTTTACCACCACAATTAAAACAAAATTTAGTATTCTGATCATAATTAATTGATCGTTTATGATTCACAAAATTATCTGGTTTTTGTTTTACTTTGCTAAAATTATATTTACTTTTTTCTCTCATAAAATCATTTTTTATAACCTCATAAATCTTCATTTTTTCGCGAAATTCACGCAAATCTTTGCAACCATACAAAACTAATTTATTTTCATTTCTATCGTTGATTCCTCGTATAATATATTGCATTAAAGCGGTATCTTCAATTCTCCCTCGATTACCCAACTCTTTCATTATAAAATAATATTCCTGTATAGATTCAGATTCTTTCATTTTACGCCTACTCAATATTCCATGCAATTGGGCTGAATTAGTAGTGACCTCGAATTCATCTATCAACACACGTTTTAATTCCTGGTATGACGTAATATTCAATTCGCTTCTCACAAATAATAAGGCATTACCACCAAGCGATCGTTTAGCGAAAATAAACTTTTGTAGGTCAGATAAATTAAAAATATTCGCAGCGCTCTCAAACTGCTCGAACCAAACTGAAATGTTTTCATGCAATTCACCATTAAAAGAGGAAGTAACACTTACAATGTCTGAAAAGCTTACAGAGATGTTTTGATTTCGAGTGGTGCCATAATCATAACATCGCTCTTCAGAATGAATTGCTGACTCATTAATGTTCTGGCTCTGCACTGACGGGTTTTGTTTTGTTTCTACTCCCGTTTCGCTTTCTGATTGATTCGAATTTTGAATATATTGATAAAGCGAGTTAACATCATTTAATAGAACTAATATTTTCTTGATTATTTCGGTTTTTGTTCCTTGGAATGCAATATTCAGAATATCACAAATGTTAATCAATTCATGTAATGAAAAAGTATCATTAATAGTTTTTAATTTAGACTTAAAATTAGAGTCATTTACTGTGAATTCGAAACCAGTAAAATTTCTTATTCTTTCCGTATTTTTAGCATCGCCATCAGTATCAAAAATAAACTTATGCAAAGTCTTAATTTTTTCTTTCTTGAGATTCTTCAGTGCATAGCTTACTAAATTAATATCATCAATCTTCATGTTTATCAAATAAGAATAAATCTGACTCACCTCAAAGTCTTGAATTTATCCTTGGTCAGCACACAGTTATCCACACTTTTTTTTTCAGTTCAATGTTCACAATTTAATCATGAGTCCTACACTCTCACGATTTTTATATCCTAATCGAGTCCTAATGTGCTTACATTCAATAATGCGCCTCAATCCCTATTTCTATTCCTTATCAGTTTACATCTAATTATGCTCCTCAATCCCTATTTCTATTCCTTATCAGTTTACATCTAATTATGCTCCTCAATCCCACTTCTGATTTTTGTGTGATGGCCTATGTTAATTAATAAAAATCAAACTTTGAATTAGCACACAGACATTTAATATTGACGTTTCACATTAACATAAAGTTTGACATAGTTGACGAGACATTTCACAATAACATTTAAAAACATTAAAACAATACTCTTCAGCGTCTTAAATAATAAATCGTCCATAGTCATCAGGGCATCTTTCTCGTTCCGATGACTGCCGTCGACTCTCCTTCAAGAGCGGGCTCCCTTCAGTAGCAGAGGCAGCGCCCTCTATGATCGGGTGTTTCATCTACAAACCCACACTCGGCCCTCCTGGAAGAAGATGACCTCAGCTTCTTGATTCTAACAAAAGATCGTCTTAACCTAAAAAATAAAACTGAAAAGAGAAAATTCAAAAGCAGTAACAAGTTGATAATTCGAACAGCATTTATCAATCTTGGAACATCATCGTCTTCGGAAAACACTATCGTCTATGAAGTATCATCGTCTTGCTTTGTCACTTTGTCTAGCTTTCACTTTTCTCTCTCTTTTATTTTTCTTTCGACGTCTTCAAAAAACATAGATAAATCCAGTCGTGTTTGGGGGGAAATAGTCATAATTGGGAAAAAGTCATAATTGGTAGATTCACAGTCACATAAATGTATAATTGGATTGTTTATGTCACACACCATCTTCTTATGAATTCTGCACTAGTTGTAATCCGATGATGATTAATATTTTTTGTAGAACTTTCTAATGGTCCTAGATGATCTGTACGATACTTATGTAAAGGTATATTATCTTTATGAACTGGATGAAGCTTCCTTTTTTCTTTTCTTCCTTCTTCTTTCTTTCTTTTTTTACTGTTTACTTGAACGCATTGCACACAATTAGCTATTGGTCTGTCAATCTTTTGTTTTTTGACATCTTTTCGTAGATTGTTACGCTGTTTTTCAAAATTAGCTTGAAATTCGGCTTCAATAATTTCTTTTGATTTTTCAGTATGCTTGATATTCATTGAAGAACAAGGTTCTATAATTCCCTGTTTTAACCCTTTAATTATTTGAGCATCAACAATCTTATTTTCAGAAAAATGTAAATGTCGCGGTTGTTGATATATTAGTTCATTATTTTTAGTTAAATTTTTTAATTCTATGTTAGTTGATTTAATCTTCTTCGGTTGGTAATTTAATATAGATTGTCGCACTTCATCTTTATAAGATTTTGAAATATTATAACCTATATTTTCTTCAATTTCATCACAATTAACATTAACTGGCAAAACCGATATAATATTGTTTTCCTCACACGGAGACTTATTTTTTATTGAAAATCCATTTTCATTTACTAGAACTTCACCTTGCAAAATTACATCAAGTCCTATAATAGCATTATGCGGTATAGCACCATTCTCCACGACACATATATCAGTAAAACACTTAAAGTTATCTATTCCTATCTCGCCCGTAAATATACCTATGGGCTTTATTTTACAATTTCCTAATCCCGATAAAATTGAATTACACTGATTCAGATCACAAATATTTAACTTTTCAAATATATTTTTAGAAATTAACGTAGCTTGACTTCCGGTATCTATCAATGAGTTAATATTTAAATTACCGAAACGAACCATTTTGAACAAATATGTTTGTTTCGCAATATTGAGAGATTCTACGCTATCATTGCGTTTGGTTTCCTTAGTTAATTTCGAACATTCAGACGCCTTATGCCCAAAGTTTTGACATCTAAAACATTTTAAACCTTTATTCTTATGTGAACAAAATTTAGATAAATGTCCTTTACCACCACAATTAAAACAAAATTTAGTATTCTGATCATAATTAATTGATCGTTTATGATTCACAAAATTATCTGGTTTTTGTTTTACTTTGCTAAAATTATATTTACTTTTTTCTCTCATAAAATCATTTTTTATAACCTCATAAATCTTCATTTTTTCGCGAAATTCACGCAAATCTTTGCAACCATACAAAACTAATTTATTTTCATTTCTATCGTTGATTCCTCGTATAATATATTGCATTAAAGCGGTATCTTCAATTCTCCCTCGATTACCCAACTCTTTCATTATAAAATAATATTCCTGTATAGATTCAGATTCTTTCATTTTACGCCTACTCAATATTCCATGCAATTGGGCTGAATTAGTAGTGACCTCGAATTCATCTATCAACACACGTTTTAATTCCTGGTATGACGTAATATTCAATTCGCTTCTCACAAATAATAAGGCATTACCACCAAGCGATCGTTTAGCGAAAATAAACTTTTGTAGGTCAGATAAATTAAAAATATTCGCAGCGCTCTCAAACTGCTCGAACCAAACTGAAATGTTTTCATGCAATTCACCATTAAAAGAGGAAGTAACACTTACAATGTCTGAAAAGCTTACAGAGATGTTTTGATTTCGAGTGGTGCCATAATCATAACATCGCTCTTCAGAATGAATTGCTGACTCATTAATGTTCTGGCTCTGCACTGACGGGTTTTGTTTTGTTTCTACTCCCGTTTCGCTTTCTGATTGATTCGAATTTTGAATATATTGATAAAGCGAGTTAACATCATTTAATAGAACTAATATTTTCTTGATTATTTCGGTTTTTGTTCCTTGGAATGCAATATTCAGAATATCACAAATGTTAATCAATTCATGTAATGAAAAAGTATCATTAATAGTTTTTAATTTAGACTTAAAATTAGAGTCATTTACTGTGAATTCGAAACCAGTAAAATTTCTTATTCTTTCCGTATTTTTAGCATCGCCATCAGTATCAAAAATAAACTTATGCAAAGTCTTAATTTTTTCTTTCTTGAGATTCTTCAGTGCATAGCTTACTAAATTAATATCATCAATCTTCATGTTTATCAAATAAGAATAAATCTGACTCACCTCAAAGTCTTGAATTTATCCTTGGTCAGCACACAGTTATCCACACTTTTTTTTTCAGTTCAATGTTCACAATTTAATCATGAGTCCTACACTCTCACGATTTTTATATCCTAATCGAGTCCTAATGTGCTTACATTCAATAATGCGCCTCAATCCCTATTTCTATTCCTTATCAGTTTACATCTAATTATGCTCCTCAATCCCTATTTCTATTCCTTATCAGTTTACATCTAATTATGCTCCTCAATCCCACTTCTGATTTTTGTGTGATGGCCTATGTTAATTAATAAAAATCAAACTTTGAATTAGCACACAGACATTTAATATTGACGTTTCACATTAACATAAAGTTTGACATAGTTGACGAGACATTTCACAATAACATTTAAAAACATTAAAACAATACTCTTCAGCGTCTTAAATAATAAATCGTCCATAGTCATCAGGGCATCTTTCTCGTTCCGATGACTGCCGTCGACTCTCCTTCAAGAGCGGGCTCCCTTCAGTAGCAGAGGCAGCGCCCTCTATGATCGGGTGTTTCATCTACAAACCCACACTCGGCCCTCCTGGAAGAAGATGACCTCAGCTTCTTGATTCTAACAAAAGATCGTCTTAACCTAAAAAATAAAACTGAAAAGAGAAAATTCAAAAGCAGTAACAAGTTGATAATTCGAACAGCATTTATCAATCTTGGAACATCATCGTCTTCGGAAAACACTATCGTCTATGAAGTATCATCGTCTTGCTTTGTCACTTTGTCTAGCTTTCACTTTTCTCTCTCTTTTATTTTTCTTTCGACGTCTTCAAAAAACATAGATAAATCCAGTCGTGTTTGGGGGGAAATAGTCATAATTGGGAAAAAGTCATAATTGGTAGATTCACAGTCACATAAATGTATAATTGGATTGTTTATGTCACACACCATCTTCTTATGAATTCTGCACTAGTTGTAATCCGATGATGATTAATATTTTTTGTAGAACTTTCTAATGGTCCTAGATGATCTGTACGATACTTATGTAAAGGTATATTATCTTTATGAACTGGATGAAGCTTCCTTTTTTCTTTTCTTCCTTCTTCTTTCTTTCTTTTTTTACTGTTTACTTGAACGCATTGCACACAATTAGCTATTGGTCTGTCAATCTTTTGTTTTTTGACATCTTTTCGTAGATTGTTACGCTGTTTTTCAAAATTAGCTTGAAATTCGGCTTCAATAATTTCTTTTGATTTTTCAGTATGCTTGATATTCATTGAAGAACAAGGTTCTATAATTCCCTGTTTTAACCCTTTAATTATTTGAGCATCAACAATCTTATTTTCAGAAAAATGTAAATGTCGCGGTTGTTGATATATTAGTTCATTATTTTTAGTTAAATTTTTTAATTCTATGTTAGTTGATTTAATCTTCTTCGGTTGGTAATTTAATATAGATTGTCGCACTTCATCTTTATAAGATTTTGAAATATTATAACCTATATTTTCTTCAATTTCATCACAATTAACATTAACTGGCAAAACCGATATAATATTGTTTTCCTCACACGGAGACTTATTTTTTATTGAAAATCCATTTTCATTTACTAGAACTTCACCTTGCAAAATTACATCAAGTCCTATAATAGCATTATGCGGTATAGCACCATTCTCCACGACACATATATCAGTAAAACACTTAAAGTTATCTATTCCTATCTCGCCCGTAAATATACCTATGGGCTTTATTTTACAATTTCCTAATCCCGATAAAATTGAATTACACTGATTCAGATCACAAATATTTAACTTTTCAAATATATTTTTAGAAATTAACGTAGCTTGACTTCCGGTATCTATCAATGAGTTAATATTTAAATTACCGAAACGAACCATTTTGAACAAATATGTTTGTTTCGCAATATTGAGAGATTCTACGCTATCATTGCGTTTGGTTTCCTTAGTTAATTTCGAACATTCAGACGCCTTATGCCCAAAGTTTTGACATCTAAAACATTTTAAACCTTTATTCTTATGTGAACAAAATTTAGATAAATGTCCTTTACCACCACAATTAAAACAAAATTTAGTATTCTGATCATAATTAATTGATCGTTTATGATTCACAAAATTATCTGGTTTTTGTTTTACTTTGCTAAAATTATATTTACTTTTTTCTCTCATAAAATCATTTTTTATAACCTCATAAATCTTCATTTTTTCGCGAAATTCACGCAAATCTTTGCAACCATACAAAACTAATTTATTTTCATTTCTATCGTTGATTCCTCGTATAATATATTGCATTAAAGCGGTATCTTCAATTCTCCCTCGATTACCCAACTCTTTCATTATAAAATAATATTCCTGTATAGATTCAGATTCTTTCATTTTACGCCTACTCAATATTCCATGCAATTGGGCTGAATTAGTAGTGACCTCGAATTCATCTATCAACACACGTTTTAATTCCTGGTATGACGTAATATTCAATTCGCTTCTCACAAATAATAAGGCATTACCACCAAGCGATCGTTTAGCGAAAATAAACTTTTGTAGGTCAGATAAATTAAAAATATTCGCAGCGCTCTCAAACTGCTCGAACCAAACTGAAATGTTTTCATGCAATTCACCATTAAAAGAGGAAGTAACACTTACAATGTCTGAAAAGCTTACAGAGATGTTTTGATTTCGAGTGGTGCCATAATCATAACATCGCTCTTCAGAATGAATTGCTGACTCATTAATGTTCTGGCTCTGCACTGACGGGTTTTGTTTTGTTTCTACTCCCGTTTCGCTTTCTGATTGATTCGAATTTTGAATATATTGATAAAGCGAGTTAACATCATTTAATAGAACTAATATTTTCTTGATTATTTCGGTTTTTGTTCCTTGGAATGCAATATTCAGAATATCACAAATGTTAATCAATTCATGTAATGAAAAAGTATCATTAATAGTTTTTAATTTAGACTTAAAATTAGAGTCATTTACTGTGAATTCGAAACCAGTAAAATTTCTTATTCTTTCCGTATTTTTAGCATCGCCATCAGTATCAAAAATAAACTTATGCAAAGTCTTAATTTTTTCTTTCTTGAGATTCTTCAGTGCATAGCTTACTAAATTAATATCATCAATCTTCATGTTTATCAAATAAGAATAAATCTGACTCACCTCAAAGTCTTGAATTTATCCTTGGTCAGCACACAGTTATCCACACTTTTTTTTTCAGTTCAATGTTCACAATTTAATCATGAGTCCTACACTCTCACGATTTTTATATCCTAATCGAGTCCTAATGTGCTTACATTCAATAATGCGCCTCAATCCCTATTTCTATTCCTTATCAGTTTACATCTAATTATGCTCCTCAATCCCTATTTCTATTCCTTATCAGTTTACATCTAATTATGCTCCTCAATCCCACTTCTGATTTTTGTGTGATGGCCTATGTTAATTAATAAAAATCAAACTTTGAATTAGCACACAGACATTTAATATTGACGTTTCACATTAACATAAAGTTTGACATAGTTGACGAGACATTTCACAATAACATTTAAAAACATTAAAACAATACTCTTCAGCGTCTTAAATAATAAATCGTCCATAGTCATCAGGGCATCTTTCTCGTTCCGATGACTGCCGTCGACTCTCCTTCAAGAGCGGGCTCCCTTCAGTAGCAGAGGCAGCGCCCTCTATGATCGGGTGTTTCATCTACAACCCCCCCATATATATATATATATATATATATATATATATATATATATGCATATATTTCTATTTTGATACCAAAGTTTTTAAAAGTATCTTCTTCTATGTTACATCACTTATTATATCTTACTATTTAGAGAATCCTTCCTTTGAATGAAACAATGTTGAAAATATCAAAATTTATGAATTGTTACTGATATTTAATAATTATATTGCATTTGCTGTTATATTCTCCAGGAGGAAAAGTGCTTGATACCTGGTAAAGTAGGGAATTATTTTCTGTCTCAGTTGTGTTAGGCAACTGCACGTTTGTGAACCTACTCTCGAGTTCATATATTTCCTCGAACACTGAAGGTCAATTGACCAAGCGCTCAATTGGTGAATCGAATTTAACTGTTAAAAGGCAACGCATACCAGCCTTGAATTATTGGTTGAGTAAACCCCCTACGCAAACTTGCTTTTTTGTGTCATAAATACACGACTAGCGGTATAAGAATGGCTGCGACAAAATATCCCAATCTCCCCATCTTTTTAAAAAGAAATTACCAATGACGTCCCACGGAAACATCCTAAATGACATTCAATATAACAATGAACTGCACTATTGTTTGGAAAAAAAATTTCTGAAATACAGCTCAGAGAGTTCAACGATAGCAAAATGACTTTCCGCATTAAGAAGTATTGCATGATAGTCCTGTCCAGGAAGAAAAGTGCCTAATGACTGCCACAGATGAGAATTCTTTTCTCAGTTGCTGAAAGAGTATTATAGTTCTTCCAATTGCTGTCCCACGGATAGTCTGTTCTAAATCCTCAATACAGCTAAAAGTCAACAACTATCGACTGAATGTTGCATTTTTTTTCAGAATGAAATGATAATGTATCAGTATTGATAGAATTAATTAAAAATTTCCATTCCCACTAATACACTGTGACAATTGTTAACTTAAAAATGCTTACAGTTGTCCATTATGTATTAAATATATCACAGAGCCCATTATGATGGAACTGTAGTGAAATACATCTCTCTGCTAATGTAGTCATAATAAGATGCACAAAGAGAAAATATCCTAACTGATTTTTGTAGATAATATTTCATTTACCTTAAGATTTTATTCGAATATTCGTATCAAAGTAAAAGATTATATATTTCGAATTGTGTTCAAATTAATCTAAATTTTATTCAATATATATCGAGACTGATTCATATTTTGATTTTTGGTGACAAAATCTGTTAATTTAAAGAATAAAATTCATTATAATTATGCATGTTATTTTTCACTCTTCATTAAATCCCATGCTTAAGAGAATAAAGGCAATACACAGAGACTAAAATGAATACTACTTCAATCTTTCACGAAAAAAGCTGGTAAAAAACCTATTTACCATTGAAATTCCTCAGGCCATTTATTAAAAAATATAATGTCTTTCTCTCTCTCTCTAGTTAGATAGTATCATCATTACCTATTATATTCATTTCAGGAAATTATAATTTGCAGCTAAAACAATCAACTAAATATCTAGTAATTATGTTTTATCTTAAAATGTGTATTTTCGCTACATTTATTGTGCATCTATTTACATATAAGTATGAATATGTACGGAAATATCAAACCATTTGGAATGAAACACTATTGATGATTCCATTAAGTAAATGGCGTATTAGTTTTCTCTTCAAATACTTTTCGATAAATCTTCTTAAGTAACATAATAACAACCATTAAGTATCCAAAAATATTATTATTTTATTACAATAAGAAAAGGTTTTATTCAAATGCAGCCATCACGATTATCTGTATTAGCATAATTTTAATTAAATAAGGATACACATTTTAGGAAACGACTATGAGAAATATCAACTGTTACAAATACTTAATGCTACGTAAGTCGGATTAAGTTTCAGAAATTGATCGGAAAATCTTTCTTTATCTTCATTGACTTGGAAAGGAGTAAGAAACGTGTAAGTAACGTATTTAGTTTAATTATCAGATTATCAGATTATTTAAATGCCAACTATTCACTTAAAAATTAGGGACCGACTTACACTAGTTGGTTATATTTCAAAACTTTTTGGCTTCCTCATAATTCTAAAAATAATTTAAAGAAAAAATTGCTTTCAACGTATTTATTTGTAGAATTATATTTAATTCTTCCTCACTTCAAATTTTATTTTTTCGATAAAACTTGATTATAATTATAAATGTACATATATTTTCCTAAAACTTCTTAATTATTAACTGCTAACAACAAAGATATAGGTAAATTTTTTGGAAAATTTAAGTAATTATAGTTTCTGCAGGGTATCTAATCAAAATTTGAATAAAGTCCTTATTGTTTTGAAAAAAAAAGACGCAGATTTTTATATAAAAAGTTTTTTCGAAAATATATGTATGTTTCTCTAATATTCAGGCATTCCAATGATTTTCTTTTTTTGTTATAATCTCCCTTCCCCGATAACTTTTTAAGAAGAAATCTAAAGCAATTTTATACAATATTTTTCACACTAATTATGAATATTATTTTAATGATATTTTCTTTTTATAAATGAAGATAATTAGATTTTACTTAGTAGGCATTAAATACTTTAATGATGCTAAAAAATAACATTTCGTATAACTATTTATCAGAGTACTTAATGTAGTTTGATAGTTTAATCTATATTTAATACCGAAAATTTAATTCTCAGAAATCATTCGGTCTTCTTCATTTTAAACAGCTGATATTTTTAAGTTTCCCTCAGCCCATCGTTAGCAACCGGTGCTATTAAGCTGATTTGTAATTTTTCATAGGATTTAACTATTCAACTTAGCTCACAATTATTAACAATACTTCCTTTTCGGACTCTTTCAAAAGCTATAAAGCTAACCATTTTAATTCTACGAATATATTTTGTGACAGTACAAGATCAATTACCATTTGCATTTCACGCGTATGCAATACAAAATATTTTGTGTTCGTGACCAACAACTCGACTGTTGTAATCAATTCCTTACATTTATAAGGAAAAGGAAATAAAGTTTTTGTGGAATCGGGTTTAAGGAACTAATTAATTTTCTTTCACTTAGGATTAACGAATCTCCGAGAACTTTGTCGTTAAATCCTGGCTAAGATATTTATATGCAACATTAGCTCCCACAGATGGCTTAAACTTATTCACTTTAAGCTTGATTAAAAGTGTACTGGCTTTTTTTTAAATGATCTTTTTATAATGGAACTAATAGCTTATTTTCTATACTATATATAAGTAATATTTTACAGTAATAAATCTGAGTTACTAATCCTAAATTTTAAGCCATGATAGAGCTAAAGAAACCTCTCTCAATCTTATAAGGTAGTACGAGTAAAATCTGTTCTTCACAGCGGATAATGACAAAGGGCATTTAATTTACAAATATTTAGGATAAGATGATCACAGAGAGCAAAATTTGGATAGATTAACTGCATAGATAGGAAACACAGGACTTATAGAGATTAGTAATACATATGTAAAGAAATACTTTTAATAGCAGTTACAGCACTTTTTACTAGCTCTTTAGTTCACCAGCTTACTAGTTAGCGCTACGGACATACTTCTTCAATAGTTCTCTGCTCTTCCAAGGCAGACTTAACAGTTCCGGGAGATATAATCGCTTCCTAACGAATTCCGTGGTAGCCTAGTGGTTATAGTAGCTGACTCGTGGCCGATGGTTTTTATCGAGTCTTGGGTTCAAGCCCTTATGCCACTAATGACCTGACTGGTAGCTGAGGCTAATGCATTTCAGATGCGCTAAGACTCAAAGTCCACCAGATGGTGTAGTGTGGAAGTTTGGAGATGATAATGCCATCTCAGGTGTCGACCTCGTCACGTGACTGAGGTTCAAAATAAAATGTACTTGTAATAGCAAAATTCGTGTTGCATCTCAGTTCGACGTCAATAAACAATTACGATCCCAATCCGGAATGTTTCTCTGCAGATCTATTCAGCCAATGTCGACAGACTTCAATCGATTCCTTAATTGCTTCGCATCTCACCTTAATTATATTTGCTTTGACTGAGTGTGATGTCACATTTAAAGGCAATATGTGATTCACATGAAAAATTCTGTAGCTTTCCTCTTAGTCGAGATTTCGATAAGATTCAAGGAATTTTGAGAAACCTCTTTTTCCCTCCAAAGTCGCCATATTCCTCTTCAAGTCACCAAAACTGTCGTCAAATTCGTCCAAAGGTTGTTGGGTCATTGCTTAAGCTCTCTTCGGATGACCGTTGAAATCTTTGTAAGTAACTATTTTCCCTTATAAGAGAAATGTAGCCGAGATGTGTCACCTCGAGTTTGTAACAACAGTATTTAGCTTTGCTATTCCTATTTATATGCTATTTATAAGCAGTCCTTATAAAATGTAAAACAATGTTTCGAACAACATTTTTTTGTTGTTTGCAACTTTGTATTAAATTATATTACCACAGATTATGAACAGCATCCCCTGCCCTTTGTAGAAATGAAAAACTTCTAAGATTTTGGAAAGGGATAAAAATGAAGATTAAAGATCAAAAACACAAATAAAATATAAAATGAATCAAAAATTTTGATTAATTGAGATACTGTAGCAGTTCGTTGCGTTTACTTAAGTGCAAAAAAAAAGGAATTCATTAATTTAGTATTTGATGGATATAATTTTAAAGCGAAGGACTGCAAAAATAAGATAGGGCATACATGCGAATAACTTCTGGATATATGCTGTAGCTAATGACCCAACATATAACGAAAGTTAAAAAAAGTAGCAGTTTTTGACAACGGATCGTGTTATTAGAGCAAGATAATGTTGCTATTGTTATCTGTCATTTGTTAAACGGAGCTAAAACAAATACGATTCAGGAGCTTTTTGCAACCATGTCAAAACTTGATTGCTGCTGCGTTGGGCATCGTTTTGCTTCGAGTTGTCACCTTTATTCATCACCATACACCAGAAACTAAAAACAGAAATATGTTTATTTTATACTTCAAAGGAGAGATGAAAACAGTCTTATTGGCCAGAAAGAATTAGGTGGCAATTTTTTCAATAACTAAATAAATAAATATCAGTAGACAATTGGTTCTACGGCAAATTACTCCTTCAATTTTTCATCTCAAACACGGGTGTTTTAATGAATCCGAATCGTGTCCAAATGAAATATATAATTTTATACTGTGAATTCATCGCGAAAACAGGAGTTAGATTTTATTTTTTTTTTACTCTGTAAAATACAATACAAATTTGGATATTGAGGCTTGTTGTGTCTTCAGCATTTAATTATTTGTTACCTGAGAGATTGTTGCGCTGGCGTGGTAGCTTACTGTTAATGATCACTAACTCGTGGCCAGTGTTGTTTCCGTCGAGTTGTGGGTTCTAGCCCTGATGTCATTCAAGACCACTGTGTAGCTAGCCTGACCCACTTTAAATCCGCCAAGTTTACAATTACTCCCTTTAGTGGGGCATGAACGTTTGGAGTAGGAGGTGTGAGCTCAAGTGTGTCCTCGTCTATCACTGAAGTTCAAAATTACTAGGTCCGTCGCCAATATTTTTCATGTTGCTTCTAAGTGCAACGTTAGTAAACAATCAATCAATCAGATGTACTGTTACACACCTATCACGTGAAACGTTCTTTAACAACTTACCATGATTATATTTTCTCAACTTTATTTTATTTACAATCTTTGGCCATACTGATGCCTTAGGTTTTGCCGGAATTCTTGTGTACATGTTATATCTCTTGCAATAGTTGTTCGTGAAACTCCGAATAACTTCTGGCTTCTAAATGCTATCTCAGGAGTAGTATCTACAGCACCAATCTAAAAATCTCTTTAATTTCTTCATATTTAACTATTACACCTTAAGCATCTGTGATTTCGAGTGGAGATGATGCCTGACAGTTTAGTTAAACAGCGGACCACATAATGAAGCAAATTCATAGGTTTTGCTTATATATACCTTTTCCATAAACTATATTGTTTCCTTTTATCCAATATATCAGTATAACTTGGAGAAAGAGCAAATTTGGTTTCTGTAATGTTTACATGTTAAGCTTCAAAGTTACTATCTTTAACTGTGCTGCAGCATTCAAAGCTGCATTTGCTATTCATAACAGATTGACTTGTTAAAAGTTTAGTTTCATAAAATGAAAGACAAATTACGAAGTAAGTTTTTTTGATCAATATAAAATTGCGTGTCTTAAGTGAAACGATATTCAATAAAGATTTCAATAATGATTGAAATAAGTAATTGCCTTGTAAATCGCGATTTGAATATACAAGCAAAGAACATAGAAATGAGAATATTTCATATGAATGGATATGAAATTCAATCTATCCTTAAACTAGAAGAAAAATATTTTCAAATGGATCATGTTGCTAATATTTGATGGTTATCTTATAAATTGGTTTCAAATTTGATCTTCCTATAAAAAATTTCCTCATGGATTACGCTACTGATATTTAATGGTAATCTTAGAAATCGTTTTCAAACATGATCTTCCCGTAAAATATTTCCTTTCATTTATCTTACAATTACTTACATTGCCTTGTAAATCAATGAAGTAAACAGAATAATGGAACATGATGTAAACAGGATTCATCTGTAAGAAAAGGATAAATGTAAAAACGTCATCAAAAATTAAAGCAGAATAATGTATGGAATTGAAAAGAGAATAAAAGGGATATTATGCTTACATTAACTAAAAGTTCATTCCCCAAAAAAATAATTCACATTTTTTTTCACCCATCAAGTTACATACACTGCAAGCCAAAAGCTTAAAAATATTTAGAAAAAGTTGCAATTCAACTTAAAAATTAGATATTTGGTACCATCAGAATATCATTTGGTGCCACAGGAAATATGAAAACAAGATCACTTCAATCTTTGATGCATATAACACGTTGTGTTAAGATATTGTTCTTTGACAATTAATGATAAACTATAGTTTTAAATTTTTTTTATTCACCTGAGAATTATATACTTCGAGTCACAAAGGTCTGTTGCACTCTATACTCTTCGAGACACAGAGGCCTGGTTCACTCTGAACTTGTCGCACCGATATTTTTGCGAATGCGGTAGCCTATGAATTCTGTTCTCTTCCCTTCTACTAGTCACTCGTAGTCTATAAAAGATTGATTTTAATTCATATTTTTCTCCTAATTATATTATTTAATAAATACTATATTTTGACCTATTCATGCAATATAGGAAACAGATTGCCTTCCAATTTGAATTTTCATAATTCAGTAACCTCTTCATGAGTAAATTGTTTAGCTTTCGGTATTTTGAATTTAAACTTTGAGATGCTTCATTAGCTTTTATGCTTTCTGTTTATAACGTCATTTGCAATAAGTTGTATACTGCTGTTTTGTTATGCAAAAATAAGTAAGTTTCTAAGCTTTTGGGACACTTTCCTAAGCTTTCAAACTTTTTTTTTAATTTCATAAAGAAATTAAATGATTCAAATATGATTTTTATCTTATAAGACCATGTATTTAATTGCTCTAAGCGGCACTTTGCATTTTCATCGCCCTGGTTGCTTCATTTAAAATTCTCATTTGTACAAAACATTATTACCTAAATTTTTGACTGGAAATGTTGTAGCAATAGTGGTAATAACTTTTACTTGCTGTGATTTGGCTTAAAAAAAATTACGAAATTGCATAAAGACATAAATATTCAACATCTTAGATTTTAGTTAATTCCAACAGTTTTTAAATGAATAAAAAATTCAAATAATAGTTAATTAGTATCTCTATCGCCCCTTAAGTAATTCAAACACTTTGCATTTCGAAAAGCGTTTATAAGAAATTAGGATTTAAATAGATTTTTAGCTAACATATATATATATAACCCTTTGCATGAATTTAACTATTCGAGTCTCTAGATTTAACATTCAAGAAACTGAAATTTAAAATCCATTCGCAGCATTTTATGTATTAAATTAGAACAAACGAAAGAAGAAATAAGATTTTCGTGGTGAAGCCATTATAAGCACTTTATTTGGTCATTTACTAAAGCATGTTTTTCTTTTCATTTTTAACCTTAAGATCTATCTTAAGCTGATAGCAAACAGAGACTGTAATTAAGCTATACAGCTCAAAAGGATTTTTAAATGTGTATTTCCTTAAGTACGTCATTCTCCTTGTTAATGAGCTGTTGATCTAAAGAAGACATGCATCCAAAAATGCAAGCGCTGTAATAAGCCTTCGAAAGTTGTTTTAAATTAGTGAATAGTTGTAAAGTAAGTAACATTCAAGGAAAACAAATGAAGGAAGTAAAGATTTACAAAGGTTTTTTTTTAAGATTTAATAAGAGTTATTTTTATTTATTTCGACAAAATGGTAAGATTAACAGGAGATTAAAAATTTTATATGCGTTAAAACTGTGCAGCGGATAATTTTATTTGGTCGAATAAATGAATGAAGAATTAAAGTCATTCTCTCACTAGTTACTTAAGACGCTTATTTCTTTCTGAAAAGAAAGAATTTTCGGTATTTTGCTTTAGTTATATTTTTCTTCTGCTCATTTGATTTAATCTCTCTCTGACTTTTCAGATTTCGTTTTGTTCCACGTTTCTTTCTTTTGTCGAGGCTATGCATTTCTTTCGAACTATTTACTTCACTCAACTAAAAGGAAAATGGCCCATTTAGCAGTTTCGTGTATTGAAGCTTAATAGTTTGATTTCAGATATTTGAGATGAAGTAAATGAAACCTAACTCCCTCTTGACAAAATTAGTCTACGCTTACTACTAACTTTTTTCGTACTAATAAATAAGGGTTTCGATATTTCAATAAATCGTTGTTGTAATATTCGTAATAATGAATCATCTTATTTATTCAAGTATACCACAAAGAAATGTAACATACACTTTTAAATGTAAATAACATGTCTTTTATTAAAATGTGTTTAAATATTTTAATTAATTTTTTTCTTTCTTGAAAAATATTTCTTCTTTATTTTTTAATACGGCATGTGATTTTTTAATTAAAAGTCGACCTAGAATATTAATGCAATGCTATATCTTGAATATTTTTTATAGTCCCTTTGATTAGTTACAAATGACTAAGACTCTAAAAAACACTTTGAGTGAAAGATTAAATGTATATTTTCATATAACAATGATAAAATAATATTTCTTTTCAAGAACATAATAATTCTATTTTGACAAACTCACGGGTTTGAGGGATCTTACAAAAGCAAACATCTCTTTGAGGGAACAAATATTCAAATTAATGGGAAGAAGCAAATATGAGTCCCAACCAAATAATGTAATAATTGCTTCTGAATACGCTTTCAACAATCTTTAATTAAATCTGTGACAACTAATATAAAATATTATGCAATTATAAAACATCTACCATCTCTCGCTCTCAGCATAAGATCTACCTGTTCTATTTTCCCTTTAACCTCGTCCTATAGGACTGCATCCAAAAATAATCCTATATTTTTGGATGCACTCAGAGACTTTATTCAATTTATACTTTTAATCCAATAAAATGAATTTCGGAAATGATGGTAGTATCCCTTAGAAGAATTGAATCGGGAGAATTGAAAAATGTCATACTAATTTAAGCATTTGAATTAAAAGTATCCTCGCACCCAATACAAAAATTAATAAAATAATACATTTATAAATACTTATGATTTTGACTTATGTATTTTAAATGACTTTTTCTTAACATTTAACCCCCAAAAATCAAAATACCTGCGTTCATAAATGTCAACCCTTAATATTAAGCCTTTTACATATCCTTTGGAATACTCAATCAGATGCCGTGAATACTCACGAAGTTCCATTTTTATCCAAGTGCATCTAGGAAAGGGATGGTGAACCAATGGCACGCGACACAATATTTGGGCACGCCACCGATCACAAAGCTCACTATGAAGCATATTACAAACGAAAGCGAGTAATCCTACGCTATGGAGTGTTCGGGCGGCGGGCAGGAAGTGAACTCGTTTGTTGTTATACTTACATTGTGGGCTACAATTGCTAATGACGCAGACTTTGTTTATTTTACATAGCATAATAGTCAATTTCGTTGGCACAACTGTATTTTAAAGCTTATTTGTGTTATATTTATGATTTTTAACTGTTATTTAATATGACGAGTTCAGCAAAAAAAAAAAAAAAGTGCAAGATAGTAAATGTATCAGAGAATTTCAAATTTGGCGGACTGAGAAATATGGCATGATTAGTAAAGGCGACAAAGCAGTGTGTTTTATGTTCTGTAACAGTGGTATGTAGAATATTGTCTGTAAAACGGCATTTTGAAATCAATTACAAATTCGTTAGTCAAAAATGCGAACCAGAGCAAAAGGAATTAATTGCTATTAAATATTTGTTAAAAATATTTAATTATAAAATATTTATAAAATAATTATAAAAAATATTTGTTAATTTCTTGGAAGAAATCAGACTATTTCTGCAAAATGAGGAGGAAATTGAACAATACCCCCAGTTGTTGGATGTTATTTGGCTTTCAAAATTAATGTTTTTTCAATGAATTGAACGTGAAGCTTCAAGGCACAAATAAAACTTTTATCGTCATGACAGATCTCATTCACGCTTTTGAAGCTAAATTGCCTGTTTTCACACACACACACACACACACACACACACACACACACACACACACAGCACACACACACACACACACACACACACACACACACACACACACACACAAACCACACACACACACACACACACACACACACACACACACACACACACACACACACAGAAACTATATTATTTCAAGAAACTACAAGAATTTTCCAAACTTGAAAAAAAAAATATCAATGATTTAGATACACATGGGAAGCAAAGCGAAGAAACAGTCACTGAAGAATTATTTATGTAATTGATTCTTCAATCAATGAATTTTCAGTGAGATTTTCTCAGTTCAAAGAATTATCAGAAACACTCAAGTTTATTATGTACCCTGATGTAATTTCGGTTGATAAACTGAACTTGTCCCAATACGATTAGTTGGAAATTGAAGAATTTGAAATGCAGCTGATTGATTTTCAGTCTAGTTTAATATGGATTCAAAAATTTATTGAAGCAAGGAAGGAGTTGGAATTTATTGAAACAGAAAGATTGACAAGCAACATAAGTAAAAATGCCAATAACAAAATTTTGGAAACATGGAATTCGTTATTAGACACATTTAACTGTTAACAGAAGCTATCTTGTGCTATTTTTTCATATTTTTATTTACATATGTCTACGAGTCATTATTTTCAGAGATGAATAACATTAAAGACTCTTAGAATCCGTTTGACAGATGACTACAGTTCAGCATGCATTATGCTAAAAGTAACATCTTACAACCCTGATATAAGTTCTTTGTCACCTAATCTACAACAACAGAAGTCACACTAATGTTATTTTAATTTGAATTACGCGTGTAACTGAGACATTGCAAAATGTATTTTTGTTGTTGTAAGTAAAGAGTTTTGAGTTGATAGTATTTAGTACTATTATTTTCCCAATAATCACGAAGTCAAAATTATTTGACGGCATGTCTATGACCTCATTAAACACTTTTTTATAGAAAAAATGGCACGTTGATACATAAAGGTTCACCATCACTGATCTTGGATCTTTGAATTTTATAAAATTTCGAAAACTAATCTAGCTTTACGGACTATTAGGGGAAAACATTATTGTGTCATCTCATTGAAAAAATAAATCACAAGTACTCTAAATGAGAATAATTGCACTTGATATGGGCTGTGTAAAATATGAGAATTTGTAGAACTTTTCCATTTCTTTCTTTCTTTTTTTTTTACTTCTTGTAATGTAAAAACAAGATTTCGAACGGTTCTTCCATCAAATACGGAAGTATTCAAGAATGTGTGAGGGAGACAGTATAAAAGCTTTGTAAATAGTTCTTAGAACCCATATATATATACTTTTTTTTATTTCAAATGGCAAGGAAAACAAAAAGAAAAACAACAATAAAGATGAATACACATCATCATCACACAAACACACAAAGCACGAAAAATGACCGAAGTCGTTGCCTTATTAAAAGCTATCTTGCTCGTCAATACCATAATGTCTCTGTCACCATAGAGCGATAAGCAGCGATGGAGGTGAGCCCGATTCATTGGGTCCGCCAAATCATAAAGAGGACAGTTTGGATGACACTCATATATATATATATATATATATGCATATATATATATATATATATATATATATATATATATATATATATATATATATATATATATAACAACGATCAATAAAACTCCCCGAGACTAACCCAGAGATGGCGCTCGTAGTAAACCAGAACCTAGGTCTTTCTAGAGTACTAACCTTTGCTGAAACGTGTGTCTAAAGTCGATCGGACCAGAAAAAATGTTTTTGAAGTGAAGTGGGTTTTTTCCATGGGTGCCCATTGCTTTCGATGGAACAAAAAACGAGTCGATGATTCAGAAAGCTACGACCTATTTACTCGCACACAAAAAAGATTTCTGCGAAAAAAAAAAAAAAAGAATTTTTTTTTTTTTTTGAAAAAAAAAAGATTTAGAAAAAGAGTCGGAACGATTGTATCAACCCTAAACGATGATTAACAAAAAAGGTGTTATGTTGATGAATGAAAAAAAATTTTGCAAAAAAAATGTTGTTTTCAATGTTAGACTCGGGAGTTATTGATCGATGTGTTATATATACTAGCTGATACCCGCCCGCTTCGCTGGGCAGACGATAATATTATATTTTGGAACGAACGTATACATAAGATATCAAGAAAATTGGAGCATTGAAACGACCTTTGTGTTCTCCAGATGGTTTTTTATCGGCATTAATTATAACCTTGAACTCCTTTTGGTCTTTAGGAACTGAATCAACAGCAGCTTTGAAATCTCGAATATACCTGTTATGTTCATGTAGCACCTTTTGTAATTGGCTAATTCGGGCTTAACACCTGGGAAAATACCACAATGAATGTTTTTTTTCACGTCCATCATCACAGAGAAAGTAAAGCTGAAGAAAAGAAGGTTGTTGAGGAGGCTCAGCCAATAGACTACCTATCCTGTGGTATACTTGCCTCTGGACTTTAAATGTTGGAATAAAATTTCCTTCCTTCAATTCTTTTGCTCCGAATGAAGTCATCTGGAAACATCCATTATACTTACGAATTGTAAAAAGAAAATGTTCTGAAAGCTGATCCTTATGGTTAAGAAGACTATTTAAAGGTTCAGGGTAGAATCTAATAGCAGGAAGCTGGACTTGACCACCACTGCAGCACATTCCTGGAGGTTCTTCTATGCATTTCAAATCACGGTACCTCGAACAGGGCAAGCGTTTTCCGATACTGACAATTTTATCATTTGAATAGTCAATATATATTTCATATTTAAAACCAGACAATTTTTTGGAAATCCATGGAGCTAATTTAACTTTTGATCTTTTTTCATTGTATTTAATTACATCTGCCTGATTCACATGGGGGTTATTAGAAAAGTATTTTCTTACAGCTGCTTTATGCACTTCAGGATGGCTTTTAGGATATTTTGTGGCAGTTTGTCTTACTTGTTTATGTCTAATTGAATTTGTGAATCTTTTTCTTCTTTTTTACCTTTATTTAGTTGAAGAGATATTACATCATTAATAATTGATTCACTTGAACTTGATAAATCAATGTTAGATATTGATTGAATCTTTGAAACTAACACAAACACATTTTCTTGAGGCTGAAACGCTAAAGATGACACATTTTCTTCATTTTGTTTCACATTATCATAACCAGGATTAACTTTATTTCTATTTGTTAATCCAACTATTTAAAATGACCACTGTTACAGTTTCCCGTAAAACGTAATCTTTTCCCCTTCCTGAATTGTTTCCCCAACAGAAGCTATAAGGCAGCCACCTTGATACACTTCGAACTGATAGGGAAATAGCTCTGCCGCCGCCATAATTTCGCAAATAGATCCATACGTGTTTGGTTTACACATTTCGGTAAAATATAAATCGTTAGTATTATAAGAGGCACCAGATAGTATTTGAGTGCAGCTTTTAAACCGATCCCAGTTGTTAAACACTTGAGAAACAATATTTCTCATTTTATACGCCATCGATATGTCACCGAACACCAGCTAAGACAGAGATGAAAATAAACATGCTCCGTTGCCAAGAATTTTAAAATCTTTGAAAGGAGTAGGTATTCCATCTATCCAAATATATTCAACATCCATTATTAAAAATTATAACTGAAAAGTAAATATGAAAAATCAATTTGTATTAACCTACAATGAAATACTTCTCTAGTTAAAAATATAACCGAAATTAATTTTTAAATATCAAATTATTTAAAAATTCAACAAAAAATACTAACGAAAAAATAAAGAATAGTAAAATTTTTTAGCAAAAAGTCACCCGTATTACGATATCCTTTTTGCAAAGGGATAACTCTATTACGCTAGCAGCATATCTGGAACTGCAATTGAATAAGACAGAATAGCTCTTAAAAAATCATAGCATTAAAAATAATTCTGTATTCTGAAAATGATAAAATATCAATTAAAAAATCAAAAAATTTTATTTCCTAGAAACCAAAAGCTAAAAATTGCCAAAATACAGAAACAAAACTTTTGCATAATAATTACATTAGGTTACATTTAATGCATACATAAAAATAAATATTTTGACAGCTACTTATTTTTTTATCAATGACATGAGTAACATAAAGTATTATTCATTTGTTAAAAGCCAACTTCAATAACTTGGTAAGATTGCTTTTAAATTTACAAATGTAATTTATCAATCATTATTAATAATAAAATACTTTTCTCATAAATTTAAAACTTACGTGTAGGTTCCACAACAATAAAAAATTATCGTTTGCTGAGCAAAGTGGACGGAAATCAGCTGGGGTTACCATAGTATAGCTATTTAAAATTCACAATGCAAGGTCATTGAAATGCTTCGGCTTGGCGGTGGAAGATATTTGGTGATAAATCTCTAAATGTAGGAATTTCGGGGCTCATCATTTACATTATATATGATAAACATACAATGCATCCTACTCAACGGATTGTCTTGGGTGTGCACTACTCCGTAAGAAGTCGCCATTTTATTATTTTTCAAAATCCCGCTCTTGCCAATCCTCCATCAGAGCCACAATATTAAATTATTTCCATTTCGCACGCGCAAATCTCGCCAAGTAAACTTAATTGGTAGCAATGCACAGAATACA
>BMAW01095204.1:0-14126 GCA_019974015.1 Nephila pilipes
ATTGTTTCTGAACAAGAGTGTGTAGAAGAAAAATTGTGACGAGAGTTGAGTCCATGTACTGAGATATTCCCATTATAACGAGTATTCTTGCCTAAATATTCCCACAGGATATATGTTACGTACGACTCACGGGCCAAAGAAGGCAAAGCAGTGATCTAGGCGTTTGAAAAAAAAGACGAGTGAGTGACAGTATTGCAATGGCGGAAGAGCCAGATATGGCCGTGTTGCACCAAACAAGGTAGAACCGTGATCTAGATGCGAAAAAAAAATTGAAAAGACAAACGAGTGAATGATAGCATTTTACTGGCGCAGTAACCAGATGTGATCATGCTGAGATCCAGACGAATGACAAAGAAAAAAGGATAAAAATTGGTTGACAAGTAGGAGATTCGAAAATGGAGAAGGATCACTAGGATATCCCGGGGACGAGTAATCTACGTTTACCAAAGACAGTATACCTCATGGGAAAGAAAATATCACTGGGTGTCTCAGGAGACTGATGCCCGTACCTACCTAAAGACGGCAAGCCCCTGAGGTCCCCCGAACTGGAAGACCAGTCCCCTGATATAATTACCAGGGTGCCCAGCTGTATCTCCAGACTCTGTTTATCCATTTTAGTCGCCTCTTACGACATACGAGCTACACAGAAACTATTCTTTCCCATCCGGTCATAGAAGATTACTTAAATTATTAGTGATACTTATTCTCAAACCATATGTTAGAGACTATAAAATCTCTGGTGGCACGTTAATGAATAAAAATTGAAATTGATGCCTCAAAACCAAATGTGGCTATTCTATGCCAAACTGTGATAAACATGCAAAAAAAAAAAAAAAAAAAAAAAATGGAAGAGGAAAAACAAGGTTGACAAGGAAAAGTGCTAAGAATAGGTAAAAATCGCTATGATATCCGAGGGATACGTCACCTTCGGGGAAAAAAAGATCATTGGGATGCCTCAAACAGAAAGTCATAATTTTTGTACTTAACGAAAGAGTGAGTGAATGTAAAGTTTATTGGCGCAAGAGCCATATCTGGTTATGCTGCGCCAAACAAGATTAAACTGTGGTCTAGACGTGAAGAAATTGAAGACAAAAATTGGTTGACAAGGAGGGTCGAAAATAGAGAAGGATCGCTGTGGTATCCCGGGAGTGCGTCACCCGTGTTTACCAAAGACAGTAAACCCCATGGGAATACTTAACGAAAGAATGTGAGCCCTAGTGGGGAATGAATGCTCGAAATCTTGTACCTGGACAATCGCATAATTCAAAAATCTCAGCTGAAGTTGAAGTTTTTAGCTCCGATATTTCAGCATTTAATACCTTCTTAACAGTTTTTTTTTTTTTTTTTTTTGAACTCTGATTTAAACATTTTGAAAAGAATACTCACGATTCAAAAATCACTTGAAGAATGGGAATCTCAATTTTTGGAATCATAGAGCACTTGAAACATTACCATTTGATGCATAATAATCCACAAAACCCAACATCTAATTTTAAGAAAATGAACACTTCACTTCAAAAAGCACATTTCACAGATCTTGAAATGCTCTCACCCATAGTTTACTCTGGCTTGAGCAGCCACACTTGTCGTTATCAATTTAACTTAAAGACATCCTTTTAACTTTTATTTCACTCAGTAAACCGATGTATAACAACAGTTAAAAATATATAACTGGAAGAGTACACATTTGTTACAGTATTATTGTCATCACTTGCCTGAGCAAATTCAAAATATTATAACCTGGTAAATTTCACAAAGTTAAAGAAAAATTTGAAAAAGAAACTTAGCATATAAATGGTATGTATTGGTAATAAATACAAGTACACACAAAAATATTTTCTACTTTTGGTGCAACTTGATTTAACCATAAGTTACACAATTTATACAATTAGTTGTCCTCCATTATAACGATTGAATTTATTTTATTTCTTCTAAAAAACACAAAACATGTAATTTCCTCCTGCTGAAGATCTCGGGTACACTATTAGAAGAATCTTGAAATATTCCAAAACTATTAAACCTTGACAAACACATTTGTATTCATATGAAATTATAATTGCTTATAAATATAGGATTTTTATTTTGTCGTAATGATCAGCCTTTTAATCACGGATGGTGGCACAAATGCTTACTGCTCACGGAATTTCAAGAGAGAGTTAATTATGAGACGGACTCCAAGTTGGCAGGTCAAAACATCCATGCCAGATGTGGTCATGCTTTGTGCAAAACGAGAAGGGTAACATGTATAGTCTTTACCTCACATAAATTTACCAAAGTAATGACTTTGAAATTAAACTTAATCATTTATATATTATGTAAATAGTATCATCTTTCTTTAAATAAATGTATTATTCTCAAGAAAAGATGATCATTTTGTGGAAAAAAAAATCCCTAGAAACCAACAAAAAAAATTAATCTAAATTCAATGAGATTAAATAATTTTCAACAAGAAAACTTCATTTCCCCCCCCCCCATAATTTAGTACAACACTTAGATGTCATAAAAATCAATTTTTGATTGATTAGTCTTTTGAATTATTAATATACAAAGTTCATATTTTTCTCCTAAACTGGGGTGGGCAAATAGGGACCTACTAAGTTTTTGTGTATCCCACCAAGACAGTCAGAAAAATCTGCCTAGAATGGAGATTTTCAACTCAAGGGTAAAATCATTTAAAGTAAAACTAGATCTGCTTGCAATGAAAGCAGGATAAGGCAATTATCATAATTTCCCTTTATTAGAAAGACAGAAAGAGCATGAAAATGTTTACGAGATTAATTTGGATCAAATGTAGAGTCTGGAGGAAGAGGTCACAAGAAAATTTCAGCCCTTTAAGAAAATTAAGCCTAAATTCCATTCGCTCTCTTACCCTATCACTGCTGATATTGAGATAGCACCAGTGGATCTACAGCATGACATGCAGTCAGATTATACTGTGAAAGAATGCGAGTGAGTGATTGTGGGTTTTTATGGCACAAGTTACTGTGAAAGAAATTCTATGACATTAGTTGGCTTTTGTAAATTTTTATATTCTGTAAAACTTCAATGTATGAAAAAATTTGCTCGGAAAATGTTCCCCATACTTGGGTAAACAAAGTTTTTCTTGCTTGAAGATCAACCAGAGTAAATAATCTTTGAAAGACATCCACTTGCAAGCTGTGACGAGTACCTCGACAAGGAATATCACTCCCGATTTCCAAAAAAGTTGTAGAAAAGTACGATAGGGTACATTCGTCTCATTAAACTGATTCTAAAATTAGATGTGCTTGCAATTATATATGATATGAAGTAGCACAAAAGAACAAATTGAGTACAACTGCCACTATTTATAATATAAATTATTTTTATGATACAATTTATACTTTTCTAGAAATGCAATGTTAACTAATAAATGCAATTGTTTTAAAAGATGCAGCCCACCGATAGCTTTTGCTTTCACTTGAAAGCTAGTGCCCTCGAGCCAAAACAATTGCCTACTGCTATAAAAGATCAATAATTTTATAATATGATCTGCAATATAATGAATTGATTTAGTAATCTGGTTCAATTTATTTCAGATTTTTATTTTACTTCAGAAGTTTAAATAATATTTGATTATTTTATTCAGAAGTAAAGTAGAATATAATTTAACAATCATAAAAAAGTGAATACATATATATATAAATGATGAGATCAAACAAGATTACAAATAACCAATCAAAATACAAAGTCAATTATTGCATTTTAAGCTATTTATATTTTCAGAAAATTAAATATTATACAAATCAATGATACTTTATGTAAAAATAAATAAATATATCAAAGAGAAATAATTTAATGTCATTTCCCTTTTTTACATTTTGATACAAAATGAAATCTGAAACAATCAAATTTTATTTCCAAAGACTAATAAAAAAGGTAGAAATACAGTAGGGTATAAATGCAATGTTTGATATGGAAAATATGTCCAAAATATTAAGAAAAAATTGTCCAACAACTTCTCAGTAAACATGATATGAAACATTTTTCTTAACAAGTTTTATGAAAAGATACAGTACAGATACTCAAACTACCAATCACATACACAGAGCATATTTAAACAATTATATATGCTAAAAAAGCTTATTAAATTGAATGAAAATATAACATAATATGAAATATTGACGGCACCATATTCTCATAACTCAATTGGTAGAACAATTTTGAAATAAACCATATAAAATGAAATCTTTAACCAGAGAAGATTCTCAAAGGATAACTGTATAATAATAATGATATTTCATGTATATCTGATTGAAAAATTAATTTTAAAAAATTGTGAGCTTGAATGGTTTTAAATTTCCATAAGCATTCATAATGGTAGAAGGTAATGGTTTTCACCGATTTTAAAATTGTCAATACTACAAAATATGAAAAATTGATTCCTTTAAAAACTACAAGCATAATTAGTTAAAAACTTGTTTAAACTTTCCTAACATTATAAACAAGCATTTTATTTTAGTTCTAAAGAAAACCACATCTGAAAAAAATCTTATAAATGCAGAATAGTAATGATGAATTGTCATAGCATTTTGGTTGTATTTGTTGAATACAAAAAAAACCCAAAATGCAATTATTATTTAAAAACAAAATGTCACAATTTAACTCTTGCTTACATCATTACTTTATTCTTTAATTATTTTCTAAGTATTTATAACATAAATGAAACAAACTAGGAGGAAAAATTAAGCTTGCACTTTTATATATTAAACTTCAAAGTGGTACAAGCTTCAAAGTGGCAAAGTATTTTTTGGTATAAAAAATATTTGAAAACTTTTTGAAAAATTAGTACCAAATTTTGACTATCTTTACCATGAGATGCAACAGAAATCACATATATCTTGCTTCCTAGAGACAGAAATTGCTATCAAAACACTTGCCAATTCTCAGGCTTAAGTCTCTTTATTGAAGCTGTTCAACAATTGAAACTTTCATTAGGTATCACAACTATAACATACCAAAATTAAGACTCTCTGGTTAAGGATCGAGTCACTTGATATTTTAAAATAAAGTTTTCTAGAACAACTTTACTAAACAGGAAAGAAATAATTTTAGCAGTGTAATTTCATTCTTGGACAACAATGATACAAATAAATATAATGCTGATAACTTATCAGATATTCTGTATGAATCAGAATTTCAACTGGAAATAGTAAGTCTACATCAACCAAAAATGCAAATTTATACACATAGTGCTAACATATGTTAGAACACAAATAAATGTGAACTCCATGTGAAAAAATTAAAAACACTTAAGAACCATCTGTGCAGCCATAATCAAGTTTATCAGCTGTAGCAAGTCCTTCAACATCAACTTCTGGTTCGGTAGCATTTAGCATATTTAAAGTGATATCGGCTGATTTTGCGGATTGTTGGGACAAAACACTCACATTACTAACGTTTCTAACTATTTTCTCTTGAGATACGGTAGCTTTCGGAACAGCAATTATTTGCTGATTTTCTCTTGAGATACGGTAGCTTTCGGAACAGCAATTATTTGCTGCTTTCGTAAGGGTAAGCCGGCTTCTTCATAAGCGAGTCTTTTCATACTGCCTTTAATCTGTAAAATAGTTCTTTTTTTGATTATTTTACATATTGCATTAATATCTTCTCCAAATTTTGTGATAGCAGCACGTAGAGCAAGTACATCAGTTTCGGAAATATTATTACGAGACGTATATTCCGGATTTAGCATCATTTCCAACTCACCCATCAGGGTAAAAGACATCCCAACATCTGCAAAAATTTCCGAAAGAATTTGGGTTGACTGGCAATTGATTTGACTCATTCTAGATCAATAAGTGGAAGATGCAATGAAAAAAAGGATATGTATTTTCAACAAAATCCTAAAATTCGGACTGGAATGAATGCCATGAGATTTACCGTCATCTGATTGATGGATTTGTCTGAGTAAAAGGGGCTATACTGCGCATGCTTGTCAGCCTGACACTCCTTTGATTCGTTAAAGGAGTAACTTGAAATCCAATTAGACTTACGGATTAATCCTGGACAGGATATGATATATTTGCAAGCTTTACTGTGATATCGAAGCGTATGTTCACGGACACTTACGAATGATATACCATAAATAATTAAATATTATTGAAACACAAGCATAATTTTCTCTTAAATCTTGAAATACGTATTTATTAACAAACAGACAGAAATGTTCTTTGATCAGTTCGCACTCTTCTCAACATCTAAAATGTCTGTTATTTTTAAAAAAATTAAAATTTAATTGTTTAAGAAATGCAGATTTTCAGGGAGAGGTGTTATGCCTATATGTGTGTGTCAAAATACAGAATCTAGCAATTTATATTTATTTCATCACAAGTAGTTATTAAATGTCATTTATATTATGAGCACTGTTGCAAAATAAATGCTGTAACATTCATTGGAAACCAAACTGTGTTTCATTAATTTAACCATACTGATTATCATTTACTCAAAAAGTATCTAGAACATGGATTGTGTTTTAGATTAGTTAATAGAAATCTAGATGCATATTATAGTAAATTATGAAGTTTTATAATTCATTGAGCGTCTATAATATCATTTAATTGTACATTAATTAAAACCTATTGTATAGAAAGTTAGCAATCTAGCTTCCTTTATTCATTAACATTTTTCAAATTTCTTACTGTCTTTTTAAATTTTATCCATGAATTTCTTTTAATTAATTATATAATTTTATTCAATTATTCAGTCATCTTTCTAGATTTGTTATTGTTGTATATTGTTAAAAATCACTCAAAAAGATTTGAAAAGTATTTATGACTATAAAGTGGACATTATTAGTGATGCAGTGTAATTTATTAACTTGGCTTTTAAGCTTTCTGACTTGAATTTTATTTTATTTATTTTGTATAGCTGTTAAAAATTGTCTTTTATCATACATAAATTGTTTTATTTTGCTTGTTTTTATCCAAAAATCAAAATTGTCAATTATTTTTAAGTCAAAATTGACATTTTTCTAACATAAATTGTTTTATTTTGTTTATTATTTTGAAGAATCACTTTATTTGACAGTAACTGCAAACATGACTAACCTGTGGGCACTATTTCTGGCTGTATTGAATCAATCTTTTGTGGAGTTGAAATTTTAATGGCTAAAAAATAAGTTTAAACTCAGTTTTTTGTAAGAAAATTGAACTTAAATTCATTCTTTTGTAGAAAAATTTCTCCATTTAGCATTATTTATAGAAATGATTATATAAATCATTTTTGTAAGCTTATTGTGTTTGTAAACTTTCTTTTTATTTCTTGTTGACTCTATTTGTCAATGTTTGCGAATAATACATAAAATTGTGAGGACAAGGCTATATAATTTTTTAAATATTAATATTGCTAATAAGGAATGAAGTAAGTTTCACCTTATTTCTTCATCAGTCATATTTACTCTTTATATGAATTAGCCAAATTCCTTTATAAAATAAATGTATCAGTACCTTCATTTGGAGAGAAAACAGTACTTTGTTCTATTTTCAAATATTTTTTTAAAATTTATTTGTTTAAAGTATAATAGCTATTTTCTTTTATATTATTAGGTAATTTATTACTTAAATGAAATTAATGAGAACTATTTCTTAAAACTAATATTTTTATTTTTTAGGTATTAAAAGTATAATACAAAAAATCATATTTCTTTTTACATATGATACTAATTTAAGAATTTTTGTAATCTATGTGAAAAAAGGAAAAATACTTTTTTTAAAAATTATTATTTCTTAAATTTATTTCAGATATGGTACAAGTTTCTCCAAAATGTTCATTAGACAATCGAAAGATTCGAAGTGGTTTTTGAAGAATCATGCAAACATGAAAGAAGTATCTGAAGTTAAGGCCTCAATAAGTCTAATTCATGCCATTTATATTTACTGTTTCTGTAAGTACATATATGCAATCACAATTCCAAATTTCTTTTTTATTCTTTTCTGAATGTATAAAAAAAGTTATATTTATATAAACACCCTCCTTATCCTCATGCTTGAAATAGGAGAAGATAGATAGGATAAAATTGTTTTTTTTTTCCTGCTCCTAATAATCTATTTTGATATATAACTAAAAATTATATAAAATTATGATATAAAATTTTGTGCTGGAATTTAATGATGTGGAATATATAGATATTAGCTCACGCAACAAAGTTTTTTAATGGAATGAAAAATATTAACATTTGTGAGTATTGGCTGATTGTGATGAAATGTTAAATAGTCAATTTTGTAAGCTGTTCTATAAATGACAAAAAATCATTAGAATTATGAATAAAAAGAAATATTAAAACAGTGATACAGTAAGCACTCTTTAATTGAACATGTTCAGGACTATGGTAGCAAAATTGCTAATCACCAGATTAGCATTTTTGCTGTATCAATATAATTTTAAAAGGGATATCAAAAATCATCACTTTACATAAAAAGTTAGTGTTTTGTAAACATGTGTTTAATGTGTTTTTTCACAATTTGAACTTGTGAATGATTTAAATATCCCATAAAGTATTTCTATCAATTAAAATTTAGTTTCTGGACAATAATTAAGTTGATTATTCTTGAATTGAAATAAAACACTGCACAAAAGAAAAATTAATGCTGTACAATAATTAAAACAAGTTATAAAAAGCTGCTTTAGTTGCATGCTTTGGTTTTATTACTTTTAACAGTATTCGAAGAACACTTGTTAGGCTTTGAGAACATTTCATTATACTGTACATAGAATTATTCTGCTTGACATGTAACTTGCTAGGAAACAAGAAATATTGCCCTAAAAGGAAAAGTAATTTTTACAATAAACACTGGGAGGAAATGTGAGCAGCGCTGTGCTGTGACCAGGATTTTAAGGTCAACAAACTCCTGAAACCATGTAGAAATATCCGAAAGTGAATGGCTTAATAAGTGCCAGATTATAGAATGTGCTAACCTTTGAATTCTAGATTAAAGTGCTTCGTATATTAGTAAAAGGAAATAAATAATATTTTTATTAATGTTGTGCTTTTTCCTTTATGTAAAGTATTTTTTACCTTTAACATTTGTAATTCATATTTGTTTTGATAGAATAGTCTATAACTTAGGCACTTTGCATTTTAAGGATTAGTTTTCAGTTTTTAATTTAAATGGCAATGACAACAAATATTGAAAAACAGAAAAGTATTTATAGAGTGTATTTTTAAAATTTATATTAATTTGTAGAATCATGGTAATCAAAATTTTAACAGCTAGATTAAGAAAAAAAATTTTTAATTAAATTTTGATTCCTCATGATTGGCTGTTGTAACATATAATGTTTATGCACTACCTTCTACATTTACACACATTTTAAGCCTCACAAATTCAAATAGGCTTTTACCTTTTTTTCAAAGATGCTACATTTTTCTTTTTGATATCAGTTTACTTTTAAATATCATCTCTATGATGTAATGGTTAACATGTTTGACTGTGATCTCTGCTGACCCAGATTTAATTCCTGGTGACTTCAACTGGGATAACTGGTCATGGGTAAACTCAGTCCTTCAAGTACCAGGTTTGTTTAGGAAGTTAACTGGGGGGTTCAACATTAGGCTAGCCAACCTACCTAGACACTAGGTAGTAATTAGCATCCTAGGCCAAAAGGCTACAAAAATGGAGATGGGTACTGCCTGATGGTACTTCTTAAGCTCTGGCAGACTTTAACTTTACTGACTTACTTTTAAATCATGCTTTATTTATATTTCTGTTATGGCTGATATCATCTCTGTATCTTTCATGACTCAGTATTTTTATGCTTTTCCTGCTTCTATTACTTTTTTTTTTGTGTGTTTCTTTCTCTTAGAAGCAAAATTCATCAAATTTTCCTTAATTTAGATATTGTTTTATTTAAATACAAACAATGCATACAATAAATACATACAACAATATATACAGCAAATATATACAACAAATATATACAACAAATATATATATGTGCTATAGAGAAATTTCTATTCCCCTTCCCATAGCTGAAATCTGTTTCATGTTATTGAGATATGCATTAAAGGACGATTATGTAAAAGCTGAAGTTTATCCTTAAGTTCTAGTATGAATTTTATATTACCAATGAAAATGAATTAATTTCAAATATGATTTTATGTGTGCACTATGCTGAAGTTATAAAAAAAAAAAAAGGATTTCTTAACATAGATCACACAGATATTATTGATATTAATTTAGTTTAACCAAAAGAGAGAAATTGATAAAAATGAATTATAATACATTTCATAAATATATGGACTTGTATTTTATTAGATATCAGTTAAAATATAGGTGCTATAACAATAAAAATAGTAAATTATGTGTATAATAATATGAGTATAAAAGTGTAATAGTGAAAATGCTATTCCCATTTATTCAATAAGAATAAACATAAATTAAATGAAAAAAATATGATGCTCCAAAAATATTTAGATAATTATAAAAATTGAAATCACAAGTTCAGAATCAGAAATATTTGCATATTTCAAGCACTTTTCCTATGACATAATCGCAGTTGAATATAAAAGTTGTATTAACTTTTTTATATGAAGTTCATTGTAATATGCCTTGCTACATTGATTTCTCGCAATCTGATAAAACTTAAATTGAGCATTTAAAGTGTAAAGGAATTAAGGTTTCAGATACTTTTAAACACATGCAATATAGCTGATCTAGTGTGTATAATATCACATGTTGCAACATGACTCATATACAATGCGGAAGCAAATAGGGATACCAAAAATGATATCTTTATAGAAAGATAGACAGTTTTTGCAAACTACTTCCAATCAAAAGATGTTTGTCCATCATATTGCCAATAACCTAGCCATCCTAGCATTCAGATCTACAGTTCATCACTATTCACGAGCAAGAAAATTTCATGCTTATTATAGTATGCAAAAAACACTCGTGCTCAAAGCACATCACAGAGATGTGACTGTTTGTATAAGAGAGGCACATTTTTTGTTTCAACAGTACAACTGATACATTTTCTACGAGCTCGTCAATGTTCAGAAGTTTATCAGGATATCCTTCAATCATAACATTGTTTGTTTTCATTTGGAAAAGTTTTAGGAGTTGATAACTGGATATTCCAGCAAGACAATACTTTGATCAACCAACCCTGTTTGAGATAAAGCACCAAATAAATCAGGGTTGGTTCTTTTTAAAACCTTATTTGCTGCAAACCATACTTCAATAGTTTAAAGCATGTCTAACTGGGTATTCAAATTAGAAACAATGGTTTCAAAATTTGAACTATAATGAATAAAAATATTTATTCATATATTAAGGGAATAATGTATTTTTTTGTTTTAATTTTTCTCCAGAAAAATTGAGAATATTATATGATGTATCAATGATGTAATGAGTTGCTATTGTTTTTTTTTTTTTTTTTTTTTTATGTTCATCATTTTTCTTCTGTTCAACTTTTAATTAAGCTATTATTGAAGGGGGAAACCCCCACTTGTCCATATATTTATGAAATGTTCTATGTTATTAGTTTTTCACTCTAATTCTGGTAATAATAGAAAAAATTCATTCCAGATTTATAAGAAACCAGAATAAAATTATAGTTTTTAGGCTTTAAATAGCAGATAAGAGATAGACTGTACACACATTAGAAATATTATATGAAATTTTATTTTCACTAGCAATAAATTACACTGAATTTTTGAGAAATTGAATGAATTTTTATCAGTATATTTTAAAGTTAATTATAATATGGAGAAAATTAATTTTATTATAAAAGCAGTAATGAAATTGAGGCTGTGAAACCTTACCAAAAATTGAATTTAAAGTCAAATAAAATGTTTATCTTTCCCTTATTTGTATAAAAATTATATACATACTTAAATAATTCTATATTTTACAGAATCCTTAACTTCATTCTTCTTAAATAAATGAGAGGTTCTACATATCTATTGCATGTTTACTGTAAACTGTTTTGTAGCATCATTAATACCTCTTTTTTATAGTGTTATATGGATTCAAATTATACAAGTGTTCTCTGTAAAATTGGATTGAATTCAGAATGACTAAATGCTGTGTTAGCAATAAGGAATGCATTATTGCTCTTTTTAATGAATAAAAAAAACATTTTACTAGAGTCTATATGAACAAATTTTTCTCTGTCTTTCACTTCAACTCTGATTATTTCGAATATTTTATATGGAAAAATAAAAGTTTTTATTAAAATTTGATATTTTGATTAAATAATTGTGAGCTAATTTGTGTTGATATTATATTAGACATGTATATGATTTTTTCAGTTAAATAAATTCCATGGATAACATGTTTAAGTGTATGAGATAAACTCTTGACCTTTGAAAAGCTTTTCATTATTAAAAATTTCAAAGAAGTAAACTTTAATTTTCTTTCATATCCTTGACTGCTAAAATTGATTAAAATCATTGAAAATTATAAATATTTATGAATATGTGTTTTAAAGAAATGAAGTTCTTCTACAAATGATTATTAATAATCTTTTCACAATTATATTTCATATAGATTGAATGCAATTTTTTTTTTTTTTTTGTTAATGTCTGTTCAAGCATTGTTTTTTATATTTTTGTTTCTAATTGTATTGATGTGAAATTTTGTATTTATTAGTTTCTTGTTTCTTTTACTAATACATTTTTTTTTTACACAGGGATTATGTTTGCCAAAGTTTTTGTTGACATTTAACCACTACCCCCTTTTTTTCATTTAACTATAAATTTATATGAGTTGTATAGATTTTCTAGTAGTGCTGTTGCATTTCATTGAAATAAACAATTTGTAACAGTGTGTTGCAGAACAGGTAAAAAATGCATTATTTTTTCTGACAAATATTTTTTAAAAAAAAATGATTCTTTTATATATTATAATTTGCCTATATTTAAAATGTTATATTAATTTCGTAAATTTTTTTTCAAAACTAAAAAAACATTAGTTTTTATTAAATTCCTATAATGTATTTTGAGGTCAATCAATCATTCTGCAAACATGAATATAAAATTTTTGACTTAGGATCTGTTATTCAGAAACTCCATTTTAAAATTAGTTGCTATCAAAATGTACTTTTTATCTTTCGTAGAACATTAATAAAATAATAATTATATTTATAAATTTCATTGTTTCTAAACAATTACAGTCAGCTGAATTATACAATTTATTACATCTGAACTTTCTCCTAAACATTTATATTTCTAACAATTTTGTAATATAAAGACTTTTTTTTAAATTACCTCAACTGCATGATGCTATTTTTTTTATTATTATTTATTTATTTTATTTTGAAATGCTCATGCATCAAAAGGAATAGTAATTGAAATAGTTTCATGCTTATTACTGAATTATTCAATAATTTTATTTCAGATAAAATATAATCACATATTGTAATATTATATATATAGCATTAATGACAAATTACTAATAAGGAATTATACATAACTAAACAAAAATATATTACAGATAGAGTTATTCCTTGGCATCAAATTGTGTTTAAATGTTATGAAAAAGGGTGTTTCTTCTGTTCTAAAAAAAGTAAGATAATGATATTAAATGTTAATATGTATTTTTTTAAAAAATGTAAACTGTGTAACAATTAGTTATTCTAATATTATTTATGCATTTCCCCAAATCTATTCTAACTTGTTTCTAATTCAATAATTCTGCTTTTATAATAAATTTTCTGTTTTTATAAATGTAATTTTAGGAAAATAAATTGAAAATTCACAAGAAAATTTTAATACGTAATGATTGTTTACTCTCTTATACTTTAATGTGTCCTATGAGATGATTACAGGAGTTATTATCATCATTTGCTAATTATGTATTCGAAGTTGCATCTAAAATATTTGTTACATCTTTAGGAGCTATAAGTTACTTTATTCTATAATTTTCAGAATTTTATCCAACAAATGTAATTAAATTAATTTATGTATAAATACATTATTTAATTAATAATCAGGTTTTGATGTATATCTTCAAGAGTTATATTATTGTTTAAAATACTTTTTTTAAAACGAGTTTATTATTAGCATCTTATAAGTTACTTTTGCTTAAAAATTAACTTCTATTCTGAAATGGTTTTCAGTTATCATCAAAGTTTTTATGAAATGTAATCTGTCAAGGAAGATTTGG
>BMAW01095206.1:0-14685 GCA_019974015.1 Nephila pilipes
TCAGTGGGAAAGACGGCTGGCCTTCCATCATTACATCACCTGCAAAAATTTCTGTGTTTTGTACACTGGCGCCGATGAAATTCGCGAGTTGATTCGATTGCGAGAAGCTCATGCGCATTGGGCAAACAAGCTTATAGTTGCTTCAGATAAAGATGAAAAGGAATGCATTCACTCACACACAGAACTTGGTAAAGTTTTTATCGCTCTTCACGCAGCTAAAACCAGTCAAGTGCCACTATTTAAAATACTAATAAACGAGGTCGCTTATGATGGAATGCTCGAAAAATAGAAGAAAAAGTGGAAGACGCTGTTAAAAAATTTGCTCAAAAATCTACTCTTACCAATGCGAATCAAATCAAGCCTCTGCCTAAAAAGGAATCCTAAAAACTCCGTAGACGAATCCACCCCTTTCCGCTGGGGGGAGGGAAGGAGGAAAACCTTCAATTTTTGATAATATTATTCTTGATACAATTTTTGCTATAAAAAGATACTAAAAAGTTGTATTATAGCCTGATTCCTGTACAGGGGTAGGTATGCATGAGATCAACGAGATTCGTATCTCGATTTTTCATGTATTATAAAGAGCCACTCTGTAAACACATAAATTGAAATTTAAATTCATGTTAGTTCCTCCTTTTAGATAAGTCTCTCAAATAAACCTACCCAGATAATGTATCTTAATTTTTAGATTCATGATTTTTTTTTATCATTTCAATGTACCTCTTAACATACAAATTCTTGCAAATTAACATGTAGCTAAATGCAATAAATTATTATTTTGCTGTGAGAAATTTGTATCAAGGTTCCATTTTTGTTCTTTACTGACCAAATCAGAATGAAATTAGATGGTATGGAAATATTTTTCCATTGTTTAAAGGAAACCTAAGAATGTTGGGCTACTATTATTGCAACTAGACATAATTGGGGGAGGTAAACTAGGTTTTGAAACCGTAGTTCCCTTATCTGAGATATTACTTTGTTGAGAATTGTTATCTAGTACATTAAATTTGTTTTTAGTTTCCAAAAGGCGCGTAGTGGCGATTACAACTATGGGGTTTTCTTTTAGTTTAATAAGACAAAAAATCATTTTGTCTATTGACGGAATATTTTCTTTTGTCAGTTATGCTATTAAAAGGTAGGCGGAACGCACGTCATGTAAAGAGATGTTGTGTACTTCTTGTACATTATTGGTTTTATGTTATACTTATACAGCAATTTAAATTACTTTTTGAAAATTTGTCTTCTTTAATTTTCAGCTTAATCTCTTTATTTTAACATTATTGCTTTGCTTTTATTGAATTATGCTTATTATATACACTACAACTTGGAACTAATGTCCCACAGCTGCTTGCGCTTAATGTCGAGAACTGTACAGTTAAAAAGGTTGATAAATCAATATTTTACTTAACGAAATATCTTCATATGAAGAAAAGGAGCCAGTAGCAGGACAAGCCATTCTGGGTATGAAAGACGCTATAAGATGTGTTGTGGAAATATTTTGTATCTTATCAGTAGGAATTTAGAAATTTGTAATGAGTCCCCACCAGCTTCCAAGTGAACAGAGCCGACTGCAACAACAAAAAAAAAAAAAAAAAAAAAAGGGATCCAGCACAAATTTAACTCGCAGAGCCTTGAATTAATTTTCGAATAATAAAATATTTATTTATTTTATTTGGCCATTTTATAACTATGTGCAAATTGGTATTATAAGAAGTACGATCATCATAATACAATAACAAATAATGTAGAGAAAATTATAATATATACAATTAAATTATTTTACCTGAAGGGGGTAATTTATAGATAAATTAGTGACTTAATTAGACTTTCGGCTATTAGATGAATTTTACAAAAAATATCTTAAATCAAAATATTACAGAAATCTCGTTTACGTATTTGTTTTCTTTGTCACCAAAATGCGAATATTTCTTGCTTTTGAATTGAGAAATAATATACTACAATAAACACACTTATCTTCCTTTAAATTCAAATGTTTTATTTATTTTCACATTTCGTGATAAAAACTTAAGATGAACTATCAGTCATCACATCGCAGCACGTCGCTACCTAAGGTTCTTTACCTTTCTCACAAGTCGGCAAGTCAGTGATATTTATCAGCAAAAGTAGTGATTGACCCAATTTCGCCTTGCATTTGACGATGTCAATTGCTTAATAATTGCGTGATAATATTTAAATATATGAATATTCGGATTAATACTGAAGACCTAAAAACCATTTTCATAAATGCGTTAAGTGACATAAAACTTTCCAGATATCTTAATAAATCAAATAAAAAAAATCGTTACATCTTCGTTTGAAATATTTCACTGTATTACTGATTCTTGTTTGAACTTGAAAAGATAAAAAATATACTGACATATTCTTTTTTAAAAAAATACAACTTTATTTACATTACTCTCATACTTCAAAAAATGAAGTATTCATGAATAAATACTGTTGAACTTTCATGCTTAAATATGGGAATAAATACAACAATATACAGTCACACTGGATTGAACAATTGTGTAACGTTACAAGGAATGAGTACATTAAAAACATCAGTCCATGTAATCCGTACAAGAAATGATGAAAATATTTCACATAAATGATCTTCTCTTGATATTGATATGGAATTAATAAAAGCATTAATTTATTAATATTGGTAAAATTATATTTGATGAAAACATTTATATATATATATATATATATATATATATATATATATATATATATATATATATATATATATATATATATATATATATATATACACTCTATAACAAAAACAACAACAACAACGCACCAAGAAGGAGTTGTCTGATGGAGACGAAAATTGGCGGGTAGGAAAATGATGTACAGAATAGAAGATGATTAAAATTTCAGAAAAATTGAATGATTTATTTCAGATTTACATAGTTACTAACGTTTTTAGTTAATTATTTCATTTATGTTTTTAATAATAACAGTCTTATCAAAACTATCAGTAGTATTTTGGAAAAATTTTCCATCTGTAGTAATGTAAGCATTTGAACCATTTGTCATTTTAGTCACAGTTCTAAATATAATAAAAACTTCGTGAAATTTAGGAGTTAGAAATAAGTGAGGAAATTTTATATAATTCAAAGTGTAACCATTTTTTAATACACAGCTTTAATTATATATATATATATAAATTTGTATAAATATATGTATATATTTCATTTTTATTAACATTTATAAAGGCATTATTAATAATTAAATGTTTATGCGTCATATAAACACAAAGTTTCGTACATATAATAGCGTAAATCCCTGGTACCTTATCAACATAACAAATAATGAATTTATTTTGTGACTTTTTAACTATATAATCTTAGTGCTATCATTTATTATAAATTTCAAGTATTTCAATTCTTCATTATTATAAAATTTATATTCCTTAAGAAACGCAATAAATAAATCAAACTAAATTTCTCTTGTTAATAAATTATCAGTTTCTTTATTAATTTGTTCTTTAATAAACTTATTGTTATTACAAGCAATAATCACATGTTGGTATTCTTCATGAATAAAATCTTTATATTCTTTAAAATTACATTCATTTTAAATTATAATTACTACAGTTATAAAATATACTTCCCCTATTTTTATTAAACTTAAAAGCTTTGTAATCTTAATATCATTAATAAGCATAAGTTTTTATGCTTATTAAGAATATTGTAAAATTTATTTTATCAAAAGATTTATTCGTGATTTTAATACCATATTCTACATTTTGATTTCTCATTATTGCAAGTATCAATTTTATATTTATTAACCAGATAATTACATATATCCTTAACACTTGAAGACATGTACTATTTATATTATTTACATTAGTAGTAAAATCTTATAGAACATTAGTTTCTCTCTTCTTCATACTAAGAAGAAAGTATTTAATACATTTAGAATTAAAGTCTTTTTCAAATTTATCATTGAAGATATAAATTTTTAATAACCTCCAAATACACACTCACACATATATATTAAATGTACACACAATACACAAAAAAAAAAAAAAAAAACAACGACGCACCAAGAAGGAATTGCCCGATTGTAATGAATTTTCGTATTCAAAAACATTTGGACCAAACATGCAAATGATTAAAATTTGGTGTCCAATGAATGAATAGCGGGAGCTACAGTGCATCGAAACTGTGCACTCAGCAGGTGTGTTATAAGAAGCGATTCTCAATCTGAAGGTCAAATTTTTTTGTTGCATTACGATTTAGGATACCTTTCAACGACTGAAAAAAATGCCTCGCCGCAGGATTCGAGTTCATTACGAGCAACTGTCAAAGTTTAAAAGATGTCGTATCATTGGATTGAAAGAGGCAGGTTGGGCAAATCGGAGAATCGCTCATCATATGGGTGCAGCGATTAAAAGATGCTGGTAAGAATGGGTAGACGATGGATGCTGACTGGGGATGTATAGTGTTTAGGGATGAATCCAGTTTCCAACTGTGTGCTGACAATCAATGAAGACTCCCAGGGCAGCGTGCCGATCTGGCTTTCACTACTGCATGCCACACAGGCCCTCAACTACGAGTTATGGTCTGGGATGCCATTTTCCTTGATAGCCCGACCCCTTTGGTCATCATTAGAGGCACTTACAGCACAGCGGTACGTCGACGATATTCTGAGACTTGTTTTGTAATCGTTCCTTTTGCAGTACCCTGGCCTTATTTCTCAGCAAGATAATGCCAGACCACATACGGCATGTGTTGTTATGAACTGTCTTACAGCTTGTCAAACACTTCCTTGGGCAGCCAGATAGCTCGTTACTTTGTAACTATGTAACTAGCACTCGCACGCACACACACAGACATACACACACATATATATATATACTTTTTTTTAAATATTTTTTTAAAAATTTTTGTTAAGTAATTTTTAGCAAATAAATTGTTAAGGTTTATTTAAATTAATCAATTTATTGGTATGCTTTCATTTATATCAGACATTCAGTTTTTACTTTGGTGGTGAATTCTTTCATGGAATAGATTGGAGGGAGAGCATATGCTTAAAATTTTTGTTGTGTTTTATGTTTTTAAAAATTTTGTTAATTATAAATGCTGCTGTTTTTTTTTAAATGAAAATGCCTTTTTTAATTATTTGTAATATTCTGAAATTCTTTTTATGACTAGATAATTAATTTTTGTCTGCATTTGAGACTCATATCATATTAATTTTCTTCAATAAAATGTTTTGGCAAGTTAAACTTATTCACTTCCACGTTACTTAATGGTTCTTCCTATTGATTTTCCTATTCTTTTGGGTCTTTTGTTAATGATAATTTAACTGACATTTTTAAATGGATGGAAATGCCTTAAATGGATTGAATTGACAAACTGAATGTCTTATTGAGTGCATTAGGTGTATCAATTTCAAGCATGCATCTGAACGTTTTCTTAATTCTGCACTGGGACCTAAATAAAGGGAATTTAATTTTTTTTTTGCATTGAGGTATTGTGAAATTCTTCATACATGATTAAGTCACCATCCTTGAAATCTTTTATCATATTTTATTTATTTGAGTCAGCTCGAATAAACTATTTTGAGCTTAGTTCTTTCTATAGCTAATTTTGTTTTGCTTCTTTTACAAAAGCGTATATCTTGTTTCCTTTTATTGAAATTTCAAAAACTAAATTGCATTGCATTAAATAGGTTAGAAGGAAGCCTATTATAATATGTGAAGTTTGACTGTATAGAAATGTTACTTTTTCCAAAATTTTTATCCAAGGGATTTTATTTGAGTTATTACTAATTTCCCATTTTAAGAGGATAATGGTGGTTTAGTTTGCACTTTCAACTTTTCCATTTGCTTGTGGCCTGTGAGAACTGGTTAATAATTGAGTGACTTAATATGTGTTAAGGAATATTTAATTTTTTTTGAAGCCGTGGAAGCAGTATTTCTCTCGCTTAAAACTTTTTCAGGTACAGGATGTTGAAAAATTTGTTTTAAGCAATTAATAAAAGTTTCTGTTGTTGCATTTTTTGAAGGGAAAGTTCACATATACCTGGTGGCATAATCAATTATAATATGTAAATATTTCTTAACTGGATTATGGTAACTTAATCCACTTACATTATGCATTGACCAAAGTTAGAAGGATTCCCACAGGGGAAGTGATTGCATCAGTCCATATTTTTCTGGCGTGACTTCTTGTTTATCTGACAGTTCTCGCAGTGTTTCACAAAGTTTTTAATATCAGTAAGAATTTTAATCCTATAATATTGGGGTGATAAAATCCTTAGCATTGTAGCTATGCCTGGGTGAACATATTTTTCATGAATTCTTTCTATTAGTTTCACTTGCGGAACTTACTTTCTATTAGTTTCACTTGCGGAGCTTACTTTCTATTAGTTTCACTTGCGGAGCTTACTTTCTATTAGTTGCACTCTAGGTTCAGTTATATTATAAATAAACCTTGTCTTTTCTCAATCAAAACACAATCTCTCTATAACATTTAAGGACTGAAATATTTTCTTAATTCTGAAAGAGGATTATTTCATTGATGTGTAATAAAGGTTTTGGTGATGTGCAACAAGAAATTTATGTCAACATATCAGATTCAATATTGGTACTCCCTTTTTTATATTTCATATCAAAATCATACATAAAGACCTTTAAGGACCATCTAAAAAGTTTACCTATGGGATTTTTAAACTTTTTAAGTCAAACTAGTACATTATGGTTAATATGTATTGTGAAATGAAGGTAATAATGAAATTTATCTCAGTTGTCCATTATCGCTAAACTCTGTAATTCAGTTATTAAATTACAGAGTTTAAATTATTGAAAAAATATGAATTGTTGATTTCATAGTTTTTCAGTCACCTTGAGTGGAATGTAAGGAGATGCTGAATTCTATCAGGTCTTTCTTGTCTTATAACAACTGCTATGGTTTCCTTAGATGTATTTACATACACGTGACAAGGGTAATTTGGATTGAATAAGGCTAAAACAGGTTTTCAAAATTAAGTATTCCTTCAGTTTTTTTTTTAAAGAAACTGTTGGCATTCTGTGGCCAAATACCCTTTTTGATCTTTTTTTAAGATGATTATTTAGAGGCATTCTTATTTTTGCATATTGAAGAATGAATTTATGATAAACATTAAAACTGCCGAGGCATCTTTATAAATCTTTTACATTTCTAAGAGGCAAGACTTTCTTAATAATTTCTGCGTTTGTATAATTGAGGCTGTATGATACTTGTTTTTATTTCATATCCCAGGAAATCAATAGTGTCTTGTCTAAATTTACACTTTGAGAATTTTACTTTAATATTTTCAATTTCACAAATTTTAAGCATCTCTTCTTATTCATTAGAATGTTCTTCTATTGAGTCTTAATATACAATAATACCATCAAAGTAATTTAACGCAAATTGTATTTGGTATTTATTTAGAATTTACCTAACAGCTCTTTAGCGTTTTGCAGAGAAGTTTTTGTATACAAAGGACAAGAGAATACATTGGAAAAGATTATAATTTGATTTCGTCTTCTTGTACTGTGCCTGACATTGTGATTTAAGATTCCATGGTTCATAAAATTTGATTTAAAATTTTTTATGTAAATAAAAAGATGAACACTTGTTCATCATTGAAAAAGACAGCTCTCTTAATCCAGCAACTCAATGTCAAGCAAAGAGAGAAAGATGTCACTCGGCTACCATAAACTGCGCTTCATCACTTTGGTGCATCTGGCGTCTTTTGAGTTGCGTTGACTAACAAAATTTTATTTTCTTCGGAGACAGTTTAAATTTGAATTTGAAATCCATTTGCAGGCACCTGGATCCCGCCGACTTTAACTGTATCCATAAAGAATATTCATTGCAGCTAAATTTAATAGAAAACCATTCTTACCTCTCTTCATTATTACCTAAGAGAGCTGCATTATCATAATAATATTGAACAGATTTTTTTTCATTGAATGGTCCCCCTCCCATATTATAAGTAAATATATCTGTTTGCTCTAATTATATTTAAATTAGGAAATGAAAATAACGATATGATTTTGATTCCTTTGGGGCATTTGAAATATTGAAAGTTAATTTTCTAAATATGCAAATGTGGCTTTCAATTTGAAAAAGTAAAGATACATAGTTTTTAATTAGAAGTCTTTTGAATTACATGATTTGTCCTAATAACGAAAGAGAAAATAAAACCGGGATTGTTTTGATATATTTGTACTGTAATGGATTCTTTTTCCTGTCAAATAGCCTTTGGGGCTACTTAATGGCGTTATTTGATTTGAGAACCTCGCCTTATGTATAAATTGTGTCTTATGTAAATCAACATTCCAATATATATAGATAGATGTGTAGTCGATAGGAAATGATGAGATAGAGAGATTGGACGTGTCAAAGTACTCAGAGGAGATTGAAAAATGTAGTAATATATGTGTATGTAGTGAGCACGATATTAGTGCAGGAAAGTTGCGTGATCGTCGGAAAGCTGGTATTTGGCTCAGACTCAGTTTATAAGCATTATTCCCGACTCAAATCCAATTTTGTTGTTATTGAGGTAAGTAGAATTTTAAATTATAATCTGGGGTTGAGGTCGTGAGTTAGTAACCTACCTACATTCATAGTAATAATTTTAATTCTATAATATAGTTTTAGTTTTTTTAGTTTAGTTTTTATTAACGTCGCATTAGAAGCAAAACGAGGGCTATTCGCGACGAACCTCGTAATTTCAAACCTCAGTCAAATGATGAGGACAACACCTGAGCTGGCATCCCCCTCTCCTAACATCCACACCACGCCAACGGGAGGACTTTGGGCCCCGAACAGATTTAACGTGCATCACCCCCGGCTACACGGCGGGTCTTTAGAGGCTTAGGATCGAACCCGCGACTGAACAAAAACCGCCGGCCACGACTCCGAAGCCATGTCCACTAGGCTACCGTGGCTACTCTATAATATAGAATAAAACTAGTTTCATTATTCTTAACTAACTCTTTCTAAATGAACATTCATTGAGTTTCGATGGCTGAGATTCTGCACAAATGGGCCCAACGTTACCCACTCTGGATTCGGATCAGGGGTTGGAATGACAATTCTGCCGATTCAGTTTTTGTACAATCTTTGGAAAAAGTAAGGAACTCGAAGAAATGTTTATATAAGACTCTACTCTCGGTTGTATGTGTTGAACAAACCAAATGTTATGTATTTTATTCAAATTATTTCTCTCCATTCATTATACTCGTATTTTTACACAATAATCGATCGAGGTAGTCGAATTTTCTTGGCAATTTTTTTTCCTGTCCAGTTATGAGTTCGAATCCTCGTTACGTTAAAAACCGCCGTTTTGTGGGGTTGATGTATGTTAAATCTGTCGAGGCTCCCTGTCCTCACGTTGGCCTGGTATGGAAGTATGGAGTGTGGAATGCCAGCTCAGTTGTCGTCCTAGTCTCTTGAATGCGGTGCAGAAATATGAGGTCCATCGCCAATAGCCATCGTGTTACTTCGAAGTGTGACGTTAATAAAACAATAGTTTTATGTAATTACTCGGTTTTGGTGATTGAAATGTTGGCTTTGTGAAGCATCTACTTCACTGGAATCATTCAATTTCTTTCCCCCCAATTCTTCTTTCCGATCAACGGTGTGAATGTCATTCAAACCGTTCCTCAAGTGATTTGGTAAAACTTAAGCCTTATCAGGATCTTGGAACATAAATAAGGATGGGTTAATTTAAAAGGGATTCGAGAGAGAGATCGACCTTATACATATTTTGTAAAGATAGATGATAAACTGCGGTGTCCTTTTTCTGATATCTCTTCAGTTGGAATTTTGAATTTATTGACTATTTAATTAGTTTTTAAGATTTATGGGGAATTTAATATTGAAGGACAGACACTAAAGAATTTATTTCCACTTCTATAAGTCAACACAAGAATTTTATCGTCAAAACACAAATTTTTATCATCCTCTCCATTAACAGACAGACAATCAGTAACGAGCTAGTTTTTAACATAATTGGAGTTCTTTCTTATGATGTTGATGATCGTGGTAACCTAGAAGTCATGGTGGCTGATTCGCGGCTAGTGGTTTTGTCGAGTCGCAAGTTCAAACCTTGATACCACTGAAGACCCGCCGTATAGCCGGGGCTGATATATGTTATATCTGTCAAGGCCAAAAGTCCTCCTGTTGGCGTGGTGTGGAAGTTGAGAAAGGGGGGGGGGAGTGCCAGCACAGGTGTTGCCCTCGTCACTGAACCGAGGTACAAAATTGCGAGATCCGTCTCCGACAGTCCTCGTATTGCTTTTTGGGGGACGTTTATAAAGCCAACGAAACGGAGTCTTATAGTGTTGTGTTTTACTAATTCGAACTCTTTTAGAGTTTCTTGTTTTTCTTCTTTACTATTGTTATTTGATATAAAAAGAGAAATTTTGTCTTTAGGGTCTAACATTTCTTGGTTCATATTTTATCCCTAGGGACTCTTCAGAACCTCCTGTAAATTTTCAGAGAACTACATTTTACATAAAGGAACAGATACAAATCACTTTAGATTTTTTTCTTAGTGCTTATTTAAATAATCATCTTTGAGACAAATCGAGAATGACGTGAAATTAAATTTCCTCGTTATTCTTTCTAAAGTAATTTTTTTTCCTTCATAAAAAATTCACAAATTCTTACAAATTTTCTCTCATAAGTTTCCTAATGGATAGCCTATAACAATCAAATAATAAATTATATATCTTTATGGGATTTTTATTACGTATTATAAATACTACACATTGCTACTTTTAAATAACCCATGTCATATTATTAAGATAGTATCAAATTTTATGAAACTGATTATTGGAAATAACTTTTATAACAATAACGCTAATTATACTCCCCCCCCCAAGTACTTTTACTGTTACCTCATTGATTTTGCCTAGTGTGGAATCAAAATATCTTTGTAATTTTTAAGCCAAAGTTTTTAAAATTAATTCTACTTTATCCATTTCTTATTTACATTGTGTCGATATATTTAGTTATTAATGGTAAATACCCTTTCTTTTCTTTCTTGAATTTTGACTTTCAACGTCACTGATTATTAGTATTACATGAAACATATGGTAATACAAAAATCCAAAAATTTTAACTCTTATTAAATTCATGTACTGGTTAAGGAAAAGTTAGTTATTTGTAGTATTATAGTGAATCCCCCCCCTTCCAAATACGCTTCTCATAATTCCAGATTTTAACATTTAATACAAGATGATTTTCTTTTCTTTTTTTTTTCAGACGAAATTCTGAAAGAAAGTGTTATAAAGAATACACACCTGTAAGTATGACATCTTCTTCAAAAACATGCACCCCTAGTACCTCAAACACTGACATAATAATAGAACACTCACTGAGCGGAAAAAGTATTGTGAATACTTCACATTTCGTAAGTTGTATTCAAAGTTTGAATAACCACGGTCCTTTTCAATGTTCCTTTTCGAACATGAAAATAATATCTGAAGTTAAGAAAGGCTTAAGCTCAGGCCTGAAAATGAAATTTGAAATGTGCCACTTTCGAAAAACGGTATGGACTGAAGACCCGGGATGTAAGAAAATTCCTGTAAATACTGCTGTTGTATCAGGTAGAATGAAAATTGGTGGAGGGTTAGCCAATTTGGAAGAATTTCTGTCTACTTTAGATATCTCTCCTCTTAGCTCAAATACGTACCAGAAAGAACACGATAACATTGCTACAGCTTGAGCGAAAGTAGCTGAAAATGAAATGTACTGTGCAGCAATGGAAGAAAAGCATTTAGCAGTTCAGGCTGGAGAAGTTGAAGGCGATGGAATTCCTATGCTGGCTGTCGTTGTGGATGGTTGCTGGGCCAAGCGATAATATAGAACTAACTACTCATCTGTATCTGGAGCGGTAAGTTTTGGTTTATATATTTCGTATATTTCTATTTATTAAGTCATATTTACAAATTGTAGAAATTGAAAAGTTTTTAATATATGTTGCATATGTAATCAAATTTATAGAACTGAATTAAATTCATGTTTAAAAAAATATTTAAGAATTGTTTTGCATTTGCTTATACATTGTAATTACTTAGACATTTTCCTAGTTAAATATCACATTTTAATGAATAATTAAACTGGACTCTCTCTCTGGCTAATTTCATTTGTTATAATCAGTGTTTTAACTTATATAATGTCCGAAATAAATTTTACAGTTATTAAATGTTTTTTTTTTTTTTAATTTCAGACTGAAATAGTGGGATTTCGTACAAAGAAAGTTTTATACATGGCTGTACGAAACAGATATTGCATGGTCTGCTCCAGAGCTGCAGCTGTAAACAAATTACTTGGCAAACATTGCTACTGTGAAAATTGGCATGGCAGCTCTTCGAGTATGGAGGCAAATATTTTCATATATTAGTGTGCGCAATATATTTCATGCATTAAGAGTATTGCCATTTTCATACATTAGCAACACATGAGTGTTGGATAACTTACGAAGAGAGAGAGAAAAAAGAAATTTGGTTTTTTTTAAAATTATATATTATAACTAAAGTAAAATTGTTCAAATTCTTATGATAAAACTGAATTTATATCTGCATATATTATTTGAGTTACCATTTATTACTATTTCTTCAGGACTCCATTTGTAGGAATCAGATTGAAATATATCGAATTTTTATGATTAAATGAAGAATCTGGAGAAAAAAATTGTTGCGAACAAAATTTTTTCTGGTTCTTAGATATATGAATAATTTTACATGGATAAAGAATAGTGAATAATTTTACATTGATAATACATTTTTTAAGAAATGAAACGTTATCTTACTGCATTGAAACAGTGTCTGGAGTAGCCGAATGGTTATGCTCGCCATTTTGTGGCTAGCTATGTTTTAGTCGTGCTGAGTATTCGAGTCCTATTTTTCCACAGCCGCCACCGTGTTTCAAATTTAAAAACAATAAATAGCTCTCATGTGTTTCTTCCGATTACGATGCTGATAAATATTCAATGCTTACAAATTTTGTTTTCACAATTCGACCTCGAATTAGCTTTCCCCCTCTCTTTAGTCTAATAAATTAATACAGAATGAAAATTATTAAATGGATATAATATAAATAAAGCTCTGCTAATAAATATTAGCCACCCAAGAGGCTATTGTTTTCTTTACACTACAAATGTCGTATCTGACCACTTTCCAAAAATTAACTTGTTTTTGCATAGATTTCTTATGCCTGCTTTCACCAATAACGAAAATTTTCAAAAATGCGTCATAACAAATTTTTCCTGAATTTTCTTTTGGATTGAAATAAAATATATGCAATATTTGTCTGATACCTGTTTTCACCACTAATGAACTCAATTTTCAAAAATATATCGTCATAAATGTCTCCCAATTTTTTTATTGGATAGAAAGGAAACAAATATAAAAATTAAGTATTTTATTTACTTATCTATTTATGTATTATCTTAAATCGTATGTAAACTGGAATTAAGGTATGACTGAAAGTAAATAACTTTATTCAGAATTTTAAGCTGTGAGGCAGCCTTTTTTTTTTTTTTTTTGCCTCGAGAATTTTAAACTACGTTTATTTAGTTTGGCTTCCTCCTTAGAATGCTTTGTGGTCAAATGATTTTAAAATTTATTTACTATTATTAGTAACCAAAGAGGCTATTGTTTTATGTGGATCCACCTTGTTTGGCTAATTGGAGATCGTGTGGCCAAAGTCTCTTTATTGAGATAAGTTTATAAATAAAGATTGATTCAATTATTTTTTGAATATTAATGTTGATTAAGATTATATGAAATATTTTAGAATATTGCTTGCTCATAAAGTTTATAAAATTAGTTACCATATTTTATGTCTTACTTTTTTTCTATTAAATAGACCTCTATTTTTAGAAAAATATGATTTATTTAAGATTAGAATTTGTTATTTGTTTATTTGCATTGATGACGTATTAGAGAAACATAATGAACTTTTTAGCGACTGACTTCAGAAAAATTAATCAAAGTTTTAATAAAGGTAACGACACCTGAAACTGTACGTTCATTGTCCCATTTCTATAGTTTCTTTGCCTTTGATTTAGAAATAAAATATAAATTATGTATCTTTTCATACAAATATTTGACACGCATACTATTTATTCTTTTGTCGGTACATTTTGTGTTTTATAAGCTTCTATCGTGAGTGTTTGATGCATACATGTGATGTTAATGATACTGTAACGTGATTACCTGTAACAAACTAAAATTATCATTACCTTAAATTTTTGTAAGCCTTTGTTATAGATCAAAGGTTTTCAACCTGGGTTCCGCAGAACTCTAGGGTTCCTTAGAACTTTGACAGGGGTTCTGTAAGTGATCACAATTTTTTTTAAAGTGCCAAAATTTTTGTTAAATTTTAATTTTTATTCAAGTTCGAATTCTTAAATGCAGTTTGCTTATAAAAATAAATATAAATAAATATTTTTTGAATAAAACAAAATCTTAAATTTCATAAAAAGTCACGTGCTTCAAATACATTAATCGAGACACATTAGGTCACATAACACATCAATCAATAACTCCCGAGTCTAACATTGAAAACAACATTTTTTTTGCAAAATTTTTTTTTATTCATCAACATAACACCTTTTGTTAATCACCTTTTAGGGTGATACAATCGCTCCAACGCTTTTCCAAATCTTTTTTTGTTTTTTTTTTTT
>BMAW01095218.1:0-35306 GCA_019974015.1 Nephila pilipes
AATGCACTAAAAATGATATGACATTTGGAGTAAGTTTTAAACTCTCTTCAGATCACTAGATTTTTGGATAATGAAGAATGATTATTTCATCCGCCATTTTCTAGAAACTCAACTTCTCATGAAATTTCCAAGACAACTTTCTAATGCGTTCTATTTTTAGAAAGAAAGCTGATATCTGTCATCTAAGATTAGAATCTCGCGTGGGTTTTCGAAAACATTGGAGCGGAAACTGAAACTTATTTAGTGCAGAAGCGTATCTGGAATTTAAAAGACAAAGACAAAAATTCAAGACGTTGGCGTTAGACAGGTGAAGTAGTTCTCATTTAGAACAATATGAAAAATTAGTTTCTGTAGAAGCAAATACTCTGCTACATAACAGGAAACATAAATATAAATGCTATATAGTTCATATAAACATATAGTATATATAAACAGGAAATATAAATGCTATATAATTAAAGATTATTTTTTAAAACTTGAATGAAAACTTTAAGTAAGTTGATATGTATTCCGACAGTCTGTGCGTCTATGATAGAAAGTATTCATTTAATAAAATAACATTTTAAAACCAAATATTAATTCACCCCCCATCCACCCCATATATATATATATATATATATATATATATATATATATATATATATCGTTGGATAACTCGTACAATATCAGTACAAAAAGCCAGCAGTCCTATTGAATTATCTTATGAAGCTTTACTTTATCTCCGATATTTATGTATAATTAATTTGAATGTTTAGTAAATTTTTATTTAATAAAATAGAGTTAATATATAATTTCACATAAAACATTCCATAAAACACACATTCTTGAAAGTAATTACCAAACAAATACATCGTTTTTGATAATCTTAGATGCACGATTAAGATCACTGTTACCGAAAAGGAATGACGCACGTAGTAAATATGTGTAGTGTAATAAATGTTCGCAACTTTACGTATTGAATTCACAGTGAAAATAATTTACTGTTTTAGTTTTCAAGTACTTACTATTATTAATGTAATGCAATAAAGTTAACTTCAGATTAATAAACATGTTGCCAGTAAACTTCGTCTTTTCATAGGGTTTTGTGTTTTGTTAAGAAAAGGACCTATAATCTGAACAATATTTTAAATTAAAAATAATAATAAAAACAGGACCATATTTATATGCCTTAGTATCCGAGAAATGCACCATTTGCCCTTGATTTTTATATTTTAATAAGATGTCAAAATATGTCATTATCTAGTAATTTAACATATTTTCATTCTCTCTCCCTCTCTCGATATCAATCACTCCAATATTTTTGGTATTAATATATATATATATATATATGTGTGTGTGTGTGTGTGTGTGTGTAATGAAAGGTAATATTTAGTAATGAAAATGACACAGCTAAAGCAGGAAATGAAAAAATTATTGAAAGATGAATAACACTCTATTTTTAAAATAATTTTTCGGTTTTATTTGCGATATGTTATTTAATCAATATATATAATTATATTTTCCATATTCCTCTTTTTAGGAAAGCACTTAATTCTCAAAAACCATCTGTAACTTAAGGTAGCAGCACACCATCGAAGGAAACTTTTTGAAATAATTTAACTTTTGCTTAGAATTACATATTTTATGATATTATAAGGTTTCAAAATTAGAAGAGCACTCAAAAAAAGTTTTGTTAGTTTATTGTTTATTATCAAAAGGGCATTTTATACAAAATTTTGTACAAATGTAAGCAAAATACTAAGACTTTCCGCTAAACATGTTACCTCCAAAAAATAAATACATATTGATAATTTGTAAATTGAATAATACAGAATGTAACTTTATCTTGAGAATGTACTATTATTTTGATTACATACTTCTTACATAAGAAGCTATAGTAGTTCGAGTTTTGAACACTGGAATTTTCTATAAATTGCCATGGTAATGTTCTTTTTATTCCAATATAAAAACACTTCTACTCAATAAGAAATTTCAAGAATAGTTTAATTCATAAAAAATACTTATAAGATTTCATTGAAAAACATACTTATAAAATTTCAAATTAATTGAGGCGTATCATTTTGAGATATTATGTTTTTCAGTAATGAAACATTTAACAAAACCTGGTTTTAAGCTGGTATTCAAAATTAAGAGATTTTTTCGATTTGGTCGATTATCTCTAGAACTACAGGAGAGATTTTAGTGAAATTTGGTGTGTACATAAGTTTGATATAATACAAAAAATAACCTTAGCCTTAAGAATAACCTTAAGTAACCCTCGTGAGTAACACTTATCAAAGTTGCAAAGTATGAAATAACTGTTACAGAATAGAACAAAAAAATGATTTAATTGAGGTTATGGTCCCCTCTTATTGATATACAGTGATTTTATGCTGGGAATAAGGGAGCTTATTAGTTCTTGTGGCAATTAGTCACACATTCAGCAATGCTATTTTCAGGTCCTGGATGGTTCTCTGAGGAAGTTTGCAAATTGCAATTGCATTCCCCAGAGCGTTCCAGGCATGCTCTATAGGGTTGTGGTGCGGAGATCAGGCTGGCAAACCCATTCCACGAATATCCTCTTTTCCAGAAATTCGTAAATCAGATGAATTCTATGGGATTTCGAGTTGTCTTCCATTAAAAAGAAAACAGGACGAACTGCAACACTGAAAAGGTGAACATAGGACTCCAAGACTTTATCCCTATACTTCCCAGCATTCACAGTGCCTCTTTCAAAGACATGGAGGTGTGTGCGACCATCCAACATGATGCCAGCCCAGACCATCAAGCTTCCGTTGCCATTGTGGTCGATTTCTAGCATATTGGAGGGTAGGTAGTGGGTTCCTGGTTTTCTCCATATGAAAATGCGGCAAGAATACCTGATTGGTTGAACCGGGACTCATCAGTGAAGAGAACAATCGCCCATTGATCCATGCTCCAATCTGTATGATCTCTGCACCATTTTAAGAGGACTCTATTGATCAAGAACTGAGCAAGACGTAAACAACTGGTCTGCTTGCAAACAGCCCTATCTCATGAAGTCTTTTGAAAGAGTCAACCTTGAAACTCTGGCTCCTGTGACCGCATACAATTCATGAGAGACAAGAGAAGCTGTAGCATCCCTGTTACGCCTCGCTATAATGAACAAATGGTGATCTTCTCTGACCGTCATAGCTCTTGAACGACTTTTCCCAGACTTTCTCTCAATGAATCCGGTATCCTTAAGCTGATTCCTTAAGTTAGGTACGACGCTAGGCGTTAAATCGATTTTTTTGCAAATCTATATTTGAGACTTTTCAGCATCTAGCCTACCCATAATTCACCACCTCATTCCATCCTCTAAACGTTGGTGGTTACTTAGTTTTACTGTTTGAATTTTAATTTAAACGATTACTTCAAAACACCACCACGAAATTAGGCGAAATGTGCTAGCGAACAAAATGCGAATTTTGGCATGCGTGCTTATAAATCCTGTTTTACGTTCAGTTCTACACCACACTTGTATACGCTTACGTATTTGACGTTCTAGAGTTGTATCTTTGCTTCGAAGTAGTTTATTTACATTTCGTTCAATCCTTTTCATAACATTCAGCAAAATATGAAAATTCTCTTATTTCGAACTTCAGTGTAGATTCATTCTAGTAAGAGAAATTTATTATCAAGTAATATTAAAACAGCTGCAAAATTTAGTTCCTTAATAACGTAGGAAAAAAATTCAAACATATTTTTATCGATAAAATATTGAATTTTAAAATGATATAAAAAATAAAAAAATCAATATTTAAACCAAAAATTGTGTTTTGAAGGTGAATTGCCATTTTTGGGAAATAAAAATATATTTGTTATTCATGTAAGGAATTTTTCACATAATATTCATGCAAGAAATATATGTTATTCATAAGACTTTTTATATAATATAAGAAAACGTATATAAGTGAATTCTTAAAATAATTTTTTTACTTGTTACAATATGTTACATTAATTTTACTGTGAGCTAATTCTCTTATTTAATGATTTTTTTATTTTTTATACGACCATTAGTTTCTAAGTAAAAGACAAAATATTCGGTGATACACACGCATATTAATATGCTCTTAGTAAATTCCTTGCCAAACGATTCTTACTTAAGCTATTTCAGTAGCTGACATTTCCCATAAATTTAAGTAAAGTAATCAAAATCAATTTTTATTAAGCTCCAAGTGTTCGGAACATTTGGAGAGAAAATCCCATTATCGTTTGCTCGAGCATAAAGATTCCATCTTGCATAATCAAATTCACTTTATGACCCCACCCCTGAATTCCCTCCTTCTCTTTCATCAGTTCTGGGTATTCTGAAGTGTGTTTATCTAAGATTGCACGCCAAGTCAATTTGCACTCGATTGGAGCTGCCTTCTGTATCGTTAGCATGAGGGATAAATTAATAAATGGGCTAGGGTTAAAGCCACGCCAAAATCGTCTGTAGCACGCAATGCATAAGTCAAATAAATTCAACGGCTGAGTCATCTTATTTTCTTCTTCTTTTTACACTAGGAATTTATATGATTAGGAAAGTTGCATTTATTGCTTCTTTTAGCTAATGGTGATGAAAATTTAATATCGCGGAATCTTAAGAAAATAAAAAAAGAACCATAATTTAGTTAATGAGTTAATTAGACTTGAAATTATTAATGTTACATATAGAGAAATACGTGTTGAAATATTCATAGGTTTCATCTGTTAATGGCATTTTCTTCAGCTATATTTTGCATGAAATGAAAAGGAATATAAAAATAAATAAAGCTCAATTTCATATAAATCACAGTACTATGCCTCTTTATGACAAAATGCTTTGCTCTTACTTTTTTATTTGTTTGAATTTCTTCATTCGATTTCACTTTCTATTATATATATATATGTGTGTGTGTCTGTGTGTGTGTGTGAGTGAGTGTGAGTGCACGCGCGCGTGTATGGGTGTAAAATATGTTAGAGCATGTCGAATTTCTTGCAAAACGTCCGGTTTTATTTTGCTTGAACATCAAGCTTTTTATTGAAAGAATATATAATTTATTTTTGTTTGCGACATTTTACATTTGAAAAATCTGCATTCTTAACATTCCAATTTTCTTATAAAGTGTAATAATTATGTTATAAATTTCTCTTAGATTGTTACTCATTAATCTAAGAAAGTTATTATTCTAAAGATGCATAATAGTTAATTTTTGTTGATTTTTTGAGATATAATTACACCATTATTAGTACTTCGTCTATATAGCTAATAATAAATCTGTTGAGGAAATTATCAATTGCTTTTTAAAAGTATTTCATATAAATATCCTTATTTTAATAATAATTTTTAAAGACTAAGAGTTTTAATATCATTGTTAATACAATTTTTAAAATCTTCTGACGGAAGAACACAATTTATTGTTAATTTAGAATAATAAATGTATCAAAATCTAAGATAATCTCTTTCTAAACATGAAATCTACTTTTCCCAATGTTTATTCTGAAATTCATACCATTATTATTTATACCTGGTATTTTTTTTATTCTCTCCACTATATCTAAATTACATTCTTGATTTCTTCATTGATATAATCTTTTTTAATGTTTCACATACAAATAATATTATTTTTTTAAGTCTAAGTTGTATAATTATAATAAACTAAGAATATTCCTTAGGTTTTTATTATATTTAAGAGCTTTTTTAATTATGAGATTTTTTTTTATAATCTGGATTCAGTGTTTATATACTTATTAAAACTAATTTTATCCAAACGTTTATTCATAAATTCAATAGTACCATATTTGTTTAGATTCTAAATTATGATCTATCAAATTCTGTTTATGGAACAAATGGTTTGTTATATCCTTAGTTAAATTAAGCCACACACACATTCTAAGGCTTATGACCGTGTTATAAATAGAAATAGTTCCAACTATATAAATTTATTTTTGAATGCAAAATAGAAATCGATTAAGACTTTTATATAAAATCTTTCTCCGAATTTTTCATTCACTTTAAGAATTTCTTCTTACTGTTATCCTAAATCATAATTTATAACTCACCCTTTCGACCTTTATTTTTTTCTCTCATAAACATCAATATATTCTGCAAGAAATTACTATTATCCCAATTTGAGTTTGAATTTGTGATAACAGGATCAATTTCTTTAATGTGGTATTCCTTTTTCTATTTATCTATAATTTTTCAATATCTGGTCCATGAAAATCTTTTTATTGCTTTCATTTTACTTTATTGGCCAACATTTGTGGACAAAAAATTCTTTTTGGCGATTTGTATCTTGCTTAACCTTTTAAAAGTTTTGTAATGTTTTATTTTATCATTTGTGTAATTTACTTTATTATGTACTATATCATTTACTTTATCATATACATAATTAAGTATACAAAAGTAAATATGATTATTTCCTTTTTATTTTTTATTTCATTTCTACCCTCTAAACACTCTTTAAGTATGTTTTTTGAAGTTATTACTTGTTTCATAATTTAGTTTAATATTCTTTTTATTTAATGAATTCATTTAAACTATTCCCTTTATATTTATTTGAATCACTATTTTTACTATACACACACACACACACACACATATATATATATATATATATATATATATATATATGCATATAATATTTAATGAGTAAATAATTATAATAAAATTTCTTAAAACAAACATATAAATATTACGAGGAAGAATTTTTGTTATTAAATAATGTTAGAAAATAAATATTTGTATTTAATAAAAAATTATGTTACTAAATTACTTTTTGTTTTACCATATTTGTTATGTATTCAAACATCAAACAACGTATGCGAGACATTTTTATTAAATATTTAAATATTTTTGTTAAGCACTCTAATGTTTACATTAAGGGAAATTAATGATGAAGAAAGTATCAAAATAAAGATCCGATTTTGTAAAATTACTTTAATAAAATATTCCACCTCAATTCATGCAAATGCCTCATTTATTATGAAATAATTTTATGGCAATTTCATAATCAATTCAAAAAATATTTAAGTACTTTTAATTTTTAAAATACTTTTTTTCTCTTTAAAGCTTAGAAAATTATTCTTTCGAGGTTTTATAACGTTTAAAAAAATCCTAAAATTCTTATTGGTTTCATCACATGCATTTTCAATTTCATAAAAGCACTTTAATGCAAATATCTGCCCATTTACAGTAATAGCTACGTAAGTCGCCGTATGCAAATGTGAAAACTTTTGTTAGGAATATTCACAGCTGTTTGCTATTTGTCGAGTAATTTACGTTGAGAACTCTGCAACGATATTTCCTTGAAGGAGAAACATTAAGGAAATCTGTTCTCTTCATTTCAAGTCATAGGTTTCGATCTAGCAGACGATTTAAATTTCTTGCCATTACGTCTCTTATTTCTAATTTGACTTTGAAGATGAAACTTCTTTCCGATTCATATCTTGAATTTGAACACTTGGAGAAAATATAGTGTTGGCTAAAATCACTAAATATCAACATTTTTCTGTTTGAATAAATGTCTTCCGATAATGTCTTCTTTTGATATATGGAGAAGAACTATTACTTAAAGAGACGCCAGAGATTTTCAAACCACAAACGACAAAATCCTTCTGCTTGGGAAATGGGCAATAAACAGAGCAATGGGAAAGAGATATAGCAGGATCGTTTATTAAACGAGGGTATTTGATTCGAAAAGAGAATTTGCTTCTCTTGCTACCGAGGAAATAAATTCCAGTGCTTAGTCATTGACATTATGCTTATTTTTAGAATGATCTTTAGATGCTGTTTATTACACTTTGTCTCCCTAGATTTCTTGACATATAAGAATTTTGAGTTACGTTATATATGCAATTACGAAAACCTTTAAATTTAAATCGGAAGATTCAAGTAATTTTTTCTGCGAGTTGATTTCTTAAAAATTTTCCCAACACTCTTTTTTCGCAAAATTTCCTTTATTTATTAAATAAAATACATTGTATGTCGTAATTTCATTTAAATGCTCAGATATCTTAATCAAAGGCATTTTTATATAAAAACCATTCATATACTTCTAAATAACTAACTTTAAACCTTAACCTAAAGAGCTTCTTAAATATTAAACCTTTACAGAAAATCCATTTTTCCATTTATATATCCATAATTAGTAATATAAGACACAGAATTAAGAGTAAAGAGACATAATGTTTGTTATTTTTCCGAGAAATTAAAATTATTAGCAAAATTAATGATGATTAATTTACTCATTCTTAAAAATTACATCGTTAACTTCAACTTTCGTTTTAAAAGATATAAAGCGTCGATAGAAATCATTTTATGTTGCAATATGATGTATAAATTGGTATATTTTAATTTTAAAATGTACAACAAAAGAAATAAATATTTTTTTTCAAAAAAGTTAATTATATAACCTAATCATGAAGTATTTGATGGAGGCTTGCAGTTTACTTTTTTATTTTATCAAATAGATCAACACATGTTAAATGCTAGTATAACTGAACAAGATTTACCTAGTTATTATCTTATGGAAGATTTAAGACTAGCATATATATTTGAATTTCTTCCTCGTCATCTCATATTCTGAACAAAATATATTTCTCTTTAATCCCTGTTCTTGTGCACATTGTATCTTTATCTTTTCGTGCCCTTGAGGAAAACAGAATTTTAAACGTACTTGTATTCAATTTGCGTTGCAGAATGAGAAAAGAATTACATATTGATGTTAATCCAGTTGAAAAACTAGAAATACGCAAATGGAAAGACTTACGTTAAATATTGATTTGATTCATAAAATATGTACCATACACAATACCGCTAGAAATGCAGCGGTATTTCCATTAAAATATACTTATTTTGGTGATGAGGGGGGGGGGGAAATGGCAATGCCTGAAATTCTGAATCTTTAAGCACATGAATAGACGATTAAGAAAAGAATATATTCTTCAGAAACAAACAGTAAATCCTAACATTTCCTGCTCTTAAAATTGTTTTTATTACACTACACTGCCAAATTTAGCATTCAGTTTTAAGTACAGATGAAACTTTTAAATTTCGATGCTCTTTGTTTTGTTGACTTCAGAAATAATATAGATTTTTCATAATCAGGGAAAGAATTTTCTAAATTGTGCAAAACAGCTCTCGCATAAAGTGTTTGTCTACAAAATATACTAGTGTGTGTGTGTGGGGGGGGTTATTCAAGCTTGAACATGCTATTAAAATTTCTATAATTACAAAATGATAAAAAAAAAGTTAAAACACAAAAAGTAGACTTCCAAATATTACTTTAACATGGTGGTCATTGTCATTAAAAAGTTTCTACACTATTTATGATGATGTGTCATTGATGTTTTATACATTTTGTTCTCTGCATGATTAATTTTTGTTTAAATGATTTGTTTCTAGATTTTATGAATTTTGCAGTTTTTTAGATAATTATTTATGTATATTTTTGCTGTTTGCAGTTTAATTGAATTGGAAAAAATATTTGTACAAGGACTACTTTCATCTCCTTTCTATAGTTAATTTCCTGAATTTTGATGATATTTGGTTCGCTACTATATTTTATTATAAAGTAATTCACTGAAGTGTGATGATCTGATTTGTTACAACGTTATAGGCAAATATTATTCCATTCGAATATATGAACAAAATTAATTACATTATTTACACTATTCTAAATTTTTGTTTTCCTTTCATCGATCTTTCTTTTATAAATTTTCAGTTAATTAATAGGTTTTTGCTTTGGTTACTAATTTTAGACTTTTTAAATAACGTATAATAATTTTATTCATACAAAATATATAGTTTTATCCGTATAGTTTTATTCATTTTATTTTCGTTTTTAACGATTTCTTGTTACATGACTACAAATTTGACGTTTTATGTATTGAGATTTTATTGATTCTGTAATAAATTCATTACATAAATGATGGGATAATTTACTATGATGGGATAATTTGTGAATTATGATGATTACCCAATTGTTTTTTTCTTATATATATGTGTATATATTATGTATATTCAAATGTAAATAATATGTTTGTAACTAATATGTATATGTAATAATAACATATATATAATATATGTGTGTATATTGTATACCATTGAAATAATAATAAAATGATTTATTTATATATACTTATATATATAATAATATATATGTGTATATATATATATAATAATATAATATGCTCGTATAATATATAACATATATATTAATTTATAAATGATTTACATTTTGTTTTATATATGTAATATATGTATATATAATATAATAATATATATGTATATAATAGTAATATAATATATATGATATATGGAAATGATTTGTTTACATATATGATATATGTATATATATATCTCTCTCTATATACTCCTCTCTTGATAATGTCTCAAGTAATATGTGATGTGATGACAGTAGTAATGGTAGTAGAGTCATTGCGCTGTATTATTGAGTTATCCTTTTAAAGATTTCTAATATAAACCTAAGCATTCGTAGTAATCATAAATCAGTCAGTAATTATAGAAATGTTTGCACGAAAGTTATATTTTCTTATAACTGTTACTGCATTATAACTATTTTATCGTTAAGAAAATATATTAATGAAGAAAATATACTAAGGAGGGAGGAAAGGCGAGAAAGAAAAATTTTCATTTCTTTTCAATTCCCCATACAATAATCATTTTTGTATAAGAATAGCTAAACATTCTCTTTTCTTTACTCATTTTGTATTTGCCGACAGTACTTTCTCTTTTTTAAATCATTCATAATAAAATTTATCTTTTAAATGAAAATGTTCATCAACATCATTTTTTGATGGGTGAAAGAAATTTAAAATGGGATGTTGAGGATTAAAAATAAGAAGAAACATTAGTTAAATGATATCTGTCTCCATACTTAATTTAATATCTTGAAGATAATTACACCCTCCGAAATAAGATATATTCATATAATCCGTCTGTGATGGACACGTTTAGTTGAATTCCAATACATTCTATTTTTAAAATAGTGTTACTTAAGTTACATGTTTCCCTCAAAACATTCAAATGACAGTGAATATTATTACCTGGCAAAATCTCAATGTCCTTACATCCGTCAGGATTAACACTCACATATAAATGATGCCTCTGTGAAATTTAGAATCTCCACCTGAAGGGTGTAATCTGAATTTCCAAGCGACGGAGAAGATCTCTCTTCGAAAGTGATTGATTACGGGAGCAGATTACTTAGATTCGAGGATCCGAATGGTTATTTGGAGAGTCGTTACGCTTCATCGGAAACTCCATTTGCTTCAGTGAGTTGGGGATGAGATTTGAAATGCATGATGCCCGAGGAGGAATGGTTGAATGAATTTTTTGATGAGCTGTGAAGCAGTTTATAATCTTTTAATATCTACCTGCCAAACCTGATATATTTCTCAAAACTTGCAAAGAGATTTATTTGAGTTATATGTTATATTCTGACTAAATATTTGGGTTTGCTCTTGACTTGCTAATAATTATTTCAAATGAATAAATTAAAGCAATTGATTCAAAAACCAGTTGTTATGAATATAGACTTAATGTATAATCACACCTAACATTAAAAGTAAGATAATATTACAAATTTACTTTGGTTATTATATTCATTTTAATACATTTTACTGGTGAAAATGCAGTTTAATCATTTGGAATGATTTCAAAATCGCCAAATTGGGGGAATATCAGATGGTTTGACATATCTAAAGCCATCGATAGATCATGAAAAACTGGGTTACCACAATTGGCAAAATATTGTCGAAAAATCCCATTATCAAGGCTGGTTCGACTAAGCTGCATATCAACCTATTTAATAATAACCTAGTTACTTCTGAGAAATAATAAAAAGTAAGGTTCCTGATTATGAAATTACCTTTTTTCTTGCAAATTTTAAATGAAATGAGAAAACACTTCCGTTGCTTGAAACATGTAATTATCTAATAGAATTCAATTATATGTGTGAATGTAATGCAGTAAACATTATTTAAGTTTAAACATTGAGTCTATATGAGTGTCAAACAAAAGTTTTAGACGAATTATGTGATAAAAAATAACTTAATGTTCTACTAGTATACGAGGTGTGACTTTTAAATAACGAGACTGACGTGTGTAAAACATTTTATTTTGATATCATACGTATATTTACTTATTATCACCTTCAATATACACCCTCCTCTATCCTAACGCTACATATGAGTTTTCATTGTTCGAAATAGTGTTGGAAGTCTTCAGGATGCATGTCGTTTTTTCTTTCACAACCTCAACATACTTAAATGTCGTTCCTTATAATTCAGAGTTCACCTCAAAAAACAGACAGAAGCTCAAGCTCCAGTGAATAAGCTAGAAAGTCTAACACTTGGATGTTGTATTTGGCCAGAACCTCTTGATAGACAATGTGGGATGAGCCGGCTCATTGTCTTGACGGAAAAAATAGCCCTACAAATTCTTAGTCGATTCCTACTGGCTCAGCAATCACACGAGTACTTAACCGACTGTCAAATTGAACCAGAATACCTATTTGTTTGGTATTGTCATCCGAATTTGACATGGAAGGATGACCCGGGTATGAATAATCTTCAGTGACTTCTCGGCCATCTTGAAAGCGCTTAAATCACTCAAGTATTATATTTACTAATGCATACGCATGCGATGAACATTCATTACCATACATTTTTTTCAATAAATTATAAGTTTCAGAAGCGTTATTTTTCAAGTTTAATGTGAAATTTCATAACAATTCTTTGCTCTTTTATCATTTTTCCTGCGACACAAAAAATAACTTTAATGTGAACGAATGTTACGGATATATGGATTTGTTTACAGAAATCAGATACACTGTATTTGAAAGAGAAGGCTCACACTAAACAACTGTCAGTCGCAGGCGTTTCGCTCATGCATATTTATTTTGTAGCAACGTCAATCTCGTTACTTAACAGCCACAACTCGTGTTTGAAATTGTAATAGTTCTTACCGTACTTCCATGTCCTTTGTAAAATTGCTATCATCTCAAACATATTTTATGGAACAGTTTTTTATCAGACCGTTAATCTGTATGAAATTAACCAAACATTTTTTATAGGTGTGGCTACTACCCTTGGATCTGGGGTGTATGCTCTGATTGCCGTGGCTGCTCATGATCATGCAGGACCCTCTGTTGTCCTGTCCATTCTGATGGCCGCTGTCACTTCATGCCTCGGAGGTAATTGACCACTTTTCGATTATCAATGTATTTTAATCTTCTTGTCTTTCGGGATACTTGAACATTACGAAAAGTTTCAAGTATTATATTTACTAATACATATTTGCATTGAGAGGACGGGATAGTCTACCGAAAAAAAAAAAAGAAGTACCACTTACTATAAGGATCTAAAAAAATTTCTAAAACCAGTTATAGTTTGGTTTTGAGTTTAATGAATTTATCAGACCATAGTTAGAGTATGAAATGCGACGAGATGAATCATAGTAATCAGAATTAATGAAATAATGCAGTAGATAAACACTGTCACATATTTTTAAATAATGTTGCTAAAGTTCTGGTATATATACTTCATTTATTTCGAATGCAAAGGCAAGTTTAAATTACAAAATAAATTGCTACTTATTTAAAAAAAAACTATTTTTAAATTCCTACTAATAGCACACACTCTCCCTATATATATTTATATATCTTGTTGAAATTTTCAATTCGTTAATAAAATACCTTTTATTCATCCACTCAAGTTCAAATACATTTTTTAAAACTTGTAGTGGATGGCACTTGATGTTAATACAGCTTTTTCAATTATTAAATCATTAAATTAAATTTAATTGGTGAAAATGCAGTTTAGCCCAACCACCTGGCGTGATTTCAAAAATTACTAAACTTGGCAATATTTTTATTCCAACCATTTAATTTACCGGATGAATTAAGAAACGAGCCAAGGCTTTTACTATGTCATTTGTCTTGCAATGGCAAAGTTTACAAAGCATAATTTTTTTTATTTGATTTTCAAATATTTTATTTATTTTTTATATGAGAATTTTTTTTTTCTTATATAAGATATTTAGCGTGATATAAATTTAGAAATAAATACTTTCAGTGACGAAGCGTGTAGATCGCTGGAGAAATGTTCTTCTGCCACTTAATATTGTGATTTTATCAAATGCATATACATATTTATATTAATTGTAATTATTTAATAAAAAGAAATTAAAGTAAAATTTCTCTGTGTTGATCTAAATAGGAATCGACTTAATTTTTTTGTATTACTTTTTCAGTTAAATTCACTCATTATACAGAAGCTTTATTACTTAATCATTATGATAATGTGAATTATACAATAGCAAGAGTAAAGCTGAAATTACTTACTTTAGTAAATTTCACAATTACAGTTTGAATCTGTCCCTTAGTAATTATTTTCCAGTAAAAGTGGGACAAAAATAATATGATTAAATCACAGAGATGAATAGAAAATGCATAACACAGAAATAAAAATCTACCATAAATCTATTTCCCATCGTAATTATAAAAATAAAGCATTTTCTTCAGATTTTTATAGTCAAACAATAACAAGCCCTATTTGTTAGTATTTGTCCACTAATTTAGCTATTTACTGCAGGACTTTGCTATTCTGAAGTAGTTACAAGATTTCCAAAAGGTGGATCTGCTTATTCTTACACGTACGCTACCGTGGGAGAAGTCTTCGCATTTTTCGTCGGTTGGAGTATGTTAGTGGAATACGCCTTTGGTACAGCACTGGCAGCGAAAGCTTGCAGTCGATATTTGGACGTGGCTCTGGATGGGAAGATGTCTCATTTACTGCAACAACACTTGGGACACATTAAAATGAAAGGATTGGACACTTTCTTGGATCTTCCCTCGATTCCTGTAATGATATTGGCTTGCATTATTTTTATCGTGTCATTTAAAGTAAGTTTCCCTATCTTCATTAATATTGTTTATTATTATATCATACCTTCAAAACACAATAATTTATAGTGTGTTGTGGCTGTTGGTAATCCTATCCGTTCTAGCCAGTTAACTACATCAAATCCATGCCCTTCTAAAACTTTTAATAAGCCATACACAAGAAGAGGAAGCTTGGTCAAGTTCTCTCTGGAAATCTACAGTTCGAAAAGATGTTCAGGGAAGGACTGTTCAGAGTTATGATTTCTACAGATGAGAAAGATTTTATTCCTGTTGTCAAGTGACCGCTTAGAAATCGTAATAGTACGGTGCCCAATTTCCTCAAAAACGATGGACCCACTCTGACATTTCCTACAATACTAGTCAATTATCGGAGGGACGCCAAGAAAGATTAATAATAGATATAGTTCTTGAATATATCTCTAAAAGAAGATTGTAGAAGTGCCCTCATTATCTAGCTTATCAACCTCTTCGTTACCTCTGATGCTAAAATAAGAGGGAAATAAAGAATGTAATATAGCTCAGTAATTAAAGCTATGAGTTTAATTTTGAACATTGGTTGTGTAGATCAGTGTTATAATGAGCTTGGCAAAAATTGTAGAGGATTTGGCCATAATTTAGAGAATCTAGAGAAAAACTCTCATTTTGAAATTGAAGTATTAATACTCTACATAATATGTGTTTCCTTTCTAGGAATACTAGTAACAAAAATAAATAATATTTTTTTTTCCTTTAAGAAGTGAAATTTGTATCAAAATGATGGAAGATAATTGTATTAAAATATGTATATATTTTAGAACTACATCAGAAATGAAGTTCCATTAAGAATTACGTTCTTAAAATTTTCGAGATTCATTTTCGATTGGAGAGGGGACATTAAATTCTATTAATTAAAACTGATACTAAAAATATCTTTAAGTAATCAACTGTGTTAGAATAAAATTTGAGTTAAGTAAATTAATGATTTAAGGAAAAGAAAACTGAAGAAATTACTGAAGTCTTAAATCAGTACTTGATACTTAATATTTGGATTATATTCTTAACGAAACAATAAATTATAGCAAACATGTGTTATAATGATTGGAATGAGTAAGAATTATAGCTTCCACTCATTTCGACTATTTAAATTTCTTTTATTAGTAAGCAAAATGCAAGAATACAGTTATAAAGTAAAGAACAATACTCAAAAATGGAGGGGGAAATTCAAATATGGAGACAAATTTTCAATATTTGGATTTAATAAATATCCATGAATAATTTTTTATTTTCAGGCCCTATGCACATTGAACAATGTGTTCGTCGTCATTAATCTGCTAGTGATATCTGGGACGGTTGTCATTGGCATATTTAACATGGATTCTGAAAACTGGATCGCTGGATTAGGATTTTTCCCCGGAGGTATTGGCGGAGTAAGTATTCTTTGAACAGTTGAGAACGATAATACATGATATAAATGTACCGTCAAGGCTCAACAATTAATATCTCAATAAAAATTCCTTACGCATGGGTCCATAATATGCGACTACATAACAGTTTTGAAAACAAATTCCAAAAAATTAATGAATATTTTGTTCTCTTTCACTGTAATAAATATTTTATTCCCTTTAATCTTGACCTTTCAGCATAATAGTCCAATAAAGTTTTTATTTATTTATTTAAGTATACATTATTAATAATTATAATTATGAATATAATAATTATAAATGAAATATAAAATTCTTTTTAAGAAAATTGGGTAATATGTATGGATCTTCCTTTTTTTACAAATTAATTTATATTTGAGGAAAGTATGGCCTGATATTAAAACTAAGAAAATGCAATCCATATTTAATGATACACGTAATTAATTACTTTCTCTGTTTTTTACAAGAGATAATTTACTTCATTTATTGCTGAATATAAAATAAGAGAAGAAAATATTCAATTTAAAAATGTGCAGTAAGTACAATAATTATCTAAAAATACGAATGTATAATTATTGCAAATGAAAATAACAAATAAAAAACGTTATTGAATGCAATAAAAATTTTTCATGAAGTAGTTATTAATTATAATATCCCCTTATTTCAAAGCTAAAAAAATATAACTATGTACTTTTTATTACTTAATGAAAATGTTAGGTTGCTCATATTTCCTTACAAATAACCTATACTTCCAGACATATGTCACTTTCCCATTATTATTTGCAAAATTAATTAGTAAAATCATAAAAAATGTTTATCTTTTCAATTAGCAATTTAATGCGTATTAATTAGAGATTAAGTAATTAATAAGGAAAAATAAAACACTGACTAATGTCACTGATAAGTTATTATTTTATTTCTTAATTTTTTATCAATTTTGTATTTTTTTGTGTTTTTTTTATCTGTGATAATTATTTTATGATTAATCTGTTTAAATAAATTTTAAAAAAATCACAATACTTTTATTTCGAAATATCTCAAAGACGTCAAGAAATATTTGCACAAAAAAAGGCTTAAATCTCATTAAGATGTAATGTTTTGAAGTAATTTGTAGAATATCCATTACTTACTTTTTTATTCAATATAAAATGACGCATTAACCGCTTAAAAATCTATGTATTTCGAAAAAATGAGCTATTGAAATTTTTTTTGAGGTATCAAAAGTAAGTTTGTGTTTATACTGAGGCTCATGATCTTCACAGTTATAATTATAAGCAAATTGAGTTTAAATATTAATTTCATTTCTTGCATTTCTCTTCATCATAGGTGCCATTGTTTTTTTTTTTTATCCTAGAACAGTGATTCTCAACATTTTTATAGCTGCTGTCCCATTAGGGAGAGAAAACTTTTTTATGCCTTTCTTTGCGAAAATTCCATGTGTGGGAATAGGCGGAGGATTGCTGAATTATGAGAGGCAAAATGTTTAAGTAACTTCCTTCAACAGATTTTCACACAAAATTTGCTTGGTTTAACTTGATAATTTTCCTCCTGCTATTTATTGGAGTCTATGGGTTAAAATTAAAATGACTACTGTTGGCTATGAGTCACTGTAACTGACACAATACTTTTGAGCCAAGCAAGGATTACCGTCTATTGAGAGACGGGCATTGGCCTTAGAGGAAGAACGTGATAAGACATATGATTTTGAGCGCAGCGCACTGCGCATAACCAAAGTTTTGTTTCCTTGTAAATATATGCATATTTGAAAATTATCTGGTGTCTTTGTTGAAGAAGAGGAAACACTACAACGACTAATGTAAAAAAAACGCTTAAAAGAATTTTATGTTCTTAATCAGATAGCTAAAAAGGAACTGCAATTTTTTTTATACTAAAAGAGTAGTATCTATGAAACAGTAAAGTACCTATGCAATGCAATACCAGATATCTAAATGTTGGTTTAAAATTTTTAATGAGAAGAAGGTACAAGTCCCTACTTTGCACAGTTTGGAATTAATTTATATTTTTTGTAACTTTATCCGTCACTGCACTGAATCTTCGCTCATCGAGGTAGGAGAATGGGAAGACAATTAAAACATTTTGACAATAGTCCAAATGTCTAGGGTAGTGATGACTGATGTTATCTTGAAACCAAAATTGTGTGAGAGACTACTATTCTAAAAGTTAGCTTTCAAACTTTTTTTAGTTGAAAGTTCGTCCCAATCCTCCTGAAATTTGAGCCACTGATTATTTAAAAATTGTAAGAGAGTTCGGGATCCATTGAGAAACTTCCCAGGACAAAGAATCCTCAAACACTCCGAGAAGTTCTTATGCATAGAACGAGATTAAAAACTGGCTGAACACATTACAACCACAATTCTGCATTCGCGAAATGTGTTTGCTTAGGAAGATAAGAATAACAGATTTTGCTGTGATCAAATTGAACTCGTCAACTTGAAGCTCACACAATATTATTTATCCATATATTTCCTCATCATGTGATATGATGCTATTAAAATGGTTACCGTTATGATGTAATCTTCCGCTCCAAATGGATATTAAATTAAATAAATGAACATTAGTGAAATCCCCGAGATGATTTAAGATCAAAATAAATGAAATTTATCCAGGGATTATTGCACTTGAAAATCAATATATATATATATATATATATATATATATATTTACAGGTATACGACAAAATAATACGAACACCCATTAAAAGTGAGTCACCCTTTGACCGTTCAATAAACGGCCTCAACGTGTCACAACAGTGTGCCACCTCGTAGTGGTGAAAGGGAAAGTATCAGTCAAGCAATTGACAGTGTGAGAGTTGCATTAGAAAATTATATTACTAGGAAAGCGTGATTATGTCTGACCACTCAGACGTGAAAAGAGGCATGATAATTACAGCTGGCATCTTTAGAGCGTCAAACATCAAATCGTCCACCGTGGAATTGATGGCGTTGCCTCCACATACGGGTGTGGTTATCATCATCACCAAGACAAAAGCGAGACTCATAACTAAACTTAACCGTTGCCATTCCTTATAACTCTATGTCACTCTACCGTTGCACTATTGTAGTTTCTGGCGAAGTCGATGTTGTGTCAGGCGAAATACGTAATGGTCAACGTAGAAACAATCCAAAAGCATGCAGTGAACTTTCAATGGTAGTGGCACTTATAAGATCATACAGAGAGGTCATCACTGTTCGCATAATGTTCAGAATGGTTTCAGCTAGTGTGTTTAGCAATGGCAACACCTTTCTACTTGTAGTCTATATAAATCTGCCTGATTCAACCTGCCGTGAGCTTCGTTCTATTCAAGTCCATGAACATAGTGAATCTGTAGCATCCGAGCGACCAATATTGTACGCAGACCAACGGAATGACCATCACATTAATGTAGCTTCATTTGAGACTCTTTTCTAAGGATACCATGTATTAAATTTGCTGTTTGTTTACAAAGACATTCTAAGCCTGAAAGCGATATATCAAACTAAAAACACAATGCATAATTGCGAGCTTGGAAGAACCCATAAAATGTCCTTAGTGGCGCTGTAAATCATGTTTTTGCCGATATCATTGGTTTCGACATGGTGGCGAAACAATTTTCTAATTTGCGCTTACGTACCTTGCTTCCATATATATATATATATATATATATATATATGTATGTATGTATATGTGTGTGTGTGTGTGTGTGTGTGTAATGTGAATTTTGTAGTATAGTTTAGAGAAAAAGAACCTTTTCCTGTGATTATTGGTTATAACATTGCACCAAGTAGGGAAGCTAGATTCTCTAGAAGACTTATAATATGTAACAAATTTTATACATTGTTCGAAGTTCATGAAAAGGATGTGCTGTTCCAATGAATAATATTACGTAAGTGTAGTTAATGTCAGTACAGCAATTAAATTTTTTTTTGTAAAAATAGTCATATTTACTTATTAAGAATTTCAATAGTGATACATATGTGTGTTTTAACAATAGAAATGATGACCATATAAATATTTAAGATTTAAGTTTAATTGTAGGAAAAGTACTCCTGAATATAGAAATGCATGAAGTAAATTTAACTTAGGACTTACTTAACATGAGGTAATTGACATTTATTTTTTTAAAAAAAAATGTTTGGAATGTTTTTCTAATAATGAGGTAAAATAAGATTAAATTGTAGGTTGTATAGTTGTAAATGAAGTTTATACAACACTTTAAGATGAAAGTAATAAATTTTGAGATTATTCCCGTATTTTGTTGACAATTGTCAAATGCTGTATTAATAATTTTCAAGCTTTTTTCTTTAAATTAATACCATATTGTAAGGAAGAAAATTAGTCTGGTTGTCTAAGATTTAGAGAAAATTCACCAATAGGGGTGAACGAAATACTCAATGACTCATTATACAAAAGGTGCATACAAAAAAAATCAAAGAATTCTTTGAAAGCAAATGGGGAAAAAGGTGCTGAATTTAACCTCTAAAATATAGATTACAGCGCACTTTCATTCGGACTTTCATACATAGAAAATAAATTGTCTTATTTTTATTTTTTACAGATATTTTCAGCTGCTTCTTTGTGCTATTTCGCCTTCGTTGGCTACGATGTTATTGCAATTTTCACCAGAGGCGTTCCACACCGATCTCACACCTTCCCTGGTATCGTCAGCACGGTTTTCATCATTGGTCTGCTAGGCGCATTTTCCATATCAATTGTCCTCACTCTTCTCATTCCATTTTCGATGCTGGAAGCTCAAGCACCCCTCGTGCAGGCTTTCGATTTACGCCAAGTGGTAGGCATGAAATACTTTGTCACCTTTGGAGCTATTTGTGGTCTTACGTCTGCAACTATCGCATCTTTGCTGTCACTCATCAAACTAATTGAATCATTGTCGAGCGACGGTCTCTTGTTCAAGTTTCTTTGCCGAACTCAGTGTCGCTCACTAATTGCTGCCATCTCAATTTCTTTTACTCTATCCTTAATCAGTGACATCCAGACACTGATCCATGTGCTAGGAATGGGTACATTGGTTTCCAGCATTGCCGTTGCAATATGTGTCCTTTGCACTAGATATGGCGCCGATCCCCAGTTGATGTCACCGTTGAACATGCTGGAACTTGCAGAAGAAGAATCTGCTATAGACACAACGAAACCCTTCCAGGACCAACACTTAGATCTAGGCGAAAAAGAGCTAGTCCAGGAAACTCTCCGTTCCAAACCTGGTTATGGATCACTACACACGAGATCACTCTCTGTTGATTTCGTTGACGAGTCTTATATTACTTGCCTGTCGGAACTATCTCCACACTGGAATAAACAAGAACCCAACCAACGATCAGCTGCAACTGTGGCTAGCCTAATTGGAGCTGCAGTACTGGTCATGTTGCTGATGGGAGTAATGACCCTTCATGTACCTAGGGTGTTACCAAAAAGTAAATGGTGGACCGAGCTCGTCGCCTGCGCCATGTTTGTTGTGATTGTAGCCTTTTCAGCAGCAATTTGTCGGCAGCCAAAACACAAACCTCGAATCCACAACCGAGTACCCTGTGTTCCATTTCTTCCACTCTGTGCTATCTGGATGGACGTCCATCTGATAGTGGGGCTTCCAAATACTGCATGGCTATTTTTCTTCATATGGTCTCTTTTCGGTAAGTGAAAACACATAATAAGTAGCGAATACATTTCATTTATTTTTCATGATAAAACCCTTAGATAACTACTTTGTATATTGTCCATATCAAATTGTAGTTACTTTTTAAATTTCGATGTGTACAGTTTTAGACATTAAAGACTTTAAAAGTACTTATTATATTTCAAAGATTTTGAAGGTCGTCAGGAGTCGTATCTCGACATGTAATAATTGAATTATAATTAACCCATTTATATTGAATTTAATTCTTAAAGTTTGTACAATTAAACGTTGACCCTAAATATTACTGCAGCAAAAATATTTCACTTGCAAAAAATATTAAATGTTTTTCATTCATGTTTATCGTGTCATTCTATTCATTTACATTTAATTTCAAATAATCAAATGATTAAGTATTTGCAGAAAAATACATTAATTGCGATATTAACTCAAAATTATTGGGATGCATTTCTCTTATTTAGGCAAAATAAATACACATTTACATGTGTATGTATTTATATAGCTAAGAGAATTTGGAAATTATGTCTGTTTTCAAAAAGAGAAACGAACCAAAGGTATTAGTTATTCCACTGAAGGATTATGAATATTTACTATACATGTTTGTGTCTCCAGAGTTATGGACGAGATTTAAGTACATGACGATTTGTCAGTGATTTGTGTGCTCGTACTCCTGTACTTCATTCACCGTGTTTCTCAAGAGGTGGGTAAATTTTGTAAGATATAAAATAAAATCAGTAACTACGAAGGTATGGATGACAGAAGGAGGTTGAGAAATGTGGGTAGATTGATGGAAGGTTATTTACAAGCGTATGTCATTATAGAGTTCAATGTAACGCTCGGGGGTGTCTGTCATTTGTGGAAACAATTTTCTGGGCATTGAACCTGTATCGAGAAAACAGTGCAAAGTTAAACAAGATTCACAATGGTGAACGAAGATTTTTGTTTGGCACTTTCAGGAGGGTTTCAGTTTCACAGTCTTTACACAAGTTGTATACTGTCATTGAAATCCAAATTTCATGGTCTGCAGTTGCCATATTGCTCCATGAGAAAGGCTACATGTCAGAATATCCATTGTTAGCATCCCGCTCATTGTAGAATTCATTCATAGAATTCATTTAGTTATGGTGCAAATTACAAGCTCCTTGTTCCAGATTTTAATGGAGTGCGGTGTCTTTTACATATGAGTTTCTTTACACATTCGTGTCTTTTACATATTCAGTCTGGACACTGATTCTCGCCATATCAATATATGTAGAAAGCCTGGAAGACGGTAATATCTCTCCTATATCAGGAAAAAGGTCCAGACAGATCCCCTGGCCTTAATCTTATGAAGGATGTCTGTGACGCTCTTTTGTGTGCAAATATATCTCGCCTTCTCCATTTGAGAATCATCCAGGATCTAAAAACTACCTTGTTGCAAGAGTTTGTTCGACAGTCACAGGGACTCCTCAACTACCTCTTGGGGAGTATTATATCACAGCCTTTCAGGCTGAGAGACCATACTCCAAATTAGACTTATTTTCAGGTCGATAATGCAGAGAGAATTTTGGAACATTCCTACCCTTTGGGCGTTACTGGAAATTGGGAGCAGATAAAATGAATTTTGAATGGCACATCTTTTTCTGTGTGATTAATGTATATCTGTGCCAAATTTCATTAAATTCTCTCCATTAGTGTTGTATAATTCCTGCAAAATGTGCAGCTTCTTCTAATATTTATGTCTCTATTAAATGTTTAATCATATTTTCCGAATCTGTTTGCATAAATTTTAATTTCTGTGTGTTTTTGCAGGAGCTTTATTGTATCTGAGCTACGGAATCTGGAACAGTTCAGAACGTGACTTCCGTGATCATCAAAGTGTGAACCTGTTGAATGTGGCTGAAGATTGTAGCGATTCCGATAAAGAAAGTGGAGATCAAAATGTACATCAAGTGGAAGGAAGTAGAAAAAATGCAAACCAGTCCAATTATTCGCCTATAGAAGACATAAACGGAGTCAAATTCCTGTCCAAACAAAATGAAAGATAAAATATAAGACACGCTGACAGCAAGTTAATGGACCAAATACTTATTTATGTAGAAGTGTGTATCGAACTTTTGCATATAATAAATGCATGAACCCTATGAAGAATAAACAATTCACAATGAACAAATTTCTTACGAATAATATTCTGTACATATTTGTAATGTTTGTATAACTTTAGCACAAAGCTGTTCAGCCTTTTTCAGCTCAATGATTTATACACATTTCAACAAAATTTAAAACTACAGTAACAAAAAATTGAAAATATTTTTCCTAAATATATCATTAGATTTTATCGTTCGAAACTGAAGTATTTAAAATTGAATATAAACATTTTATTTGTCAAAAAATGGGATACTGTGTTTAGGATCTAAATGTTTTTCATTGATATTAAATACCTAATATTTGACAACAGTTTTACGTACTGAACATATTTTTTTGTAATAATTAATAACAAATATTTAGGACCCTTCGACAAGAATTGTCCATTGTTAGCATTAAATGAATACTTATTCATTAAAATGTACTTTTTATGAGCATTTTTATTCAGTTTTTGAAATTACATAAACGTCATTTACTTAGCAGTAGGAAAGTCAATTTTGAGAAACAAAGCAACACTTTCTCATTCTTTAGTTATTCGAACTCAATGAAAGTTATCCATAACAAATTCGCAACGTTTATAAACCATGTATTAACATTGACTTAAAAAGGAAAGTTCATATGCTTCAAGTAATCGTTCATGAAGTTTGTACTCGTATAAACGAATAACTTGAACAACTGGTTCAATGAAAAAAAGATTTTAGTCTCTGCCAGAAACACGGAAGTTGATTTTTAATTTCTGAAAATTATATCTTAACTATTTATGAATATGTATTATTTTTGGTGAAATATAAATCTTCACATTAAATTTTAATCCAGGATACTTTTATAAACTATCATGTATTATTTTAATTCTAATATCTTGAAGTTGTAAGAAAAATAAGGCGTAGATATGTATAACGTAAGGTGTAAATAAAATGTAAAGAGAAAAATTTCTTCAAAAATGAAATGATTTTACTATGCTTTAAAAGAACACGTGTTTCAGAAAAGATTTCCGGTATAGCGAAATCATGAGAAGAATAGAATATCATTTAGATAAAGATGACATCAAAACATTTTTTTTAAAATTCATTAATGTGTAAAAGCAAAACATATATATATGTATATATCAATATATTGTTAATCCTTTCATGTCAGGGAATGTAGAATGTCTTCCATTGCATTTTGCACCATAAAATATCATTTATAACACTTAATAAAATATTTTAAGAAAAATCAGTATATTTAATATCAATTGGATAAACACTAAAATACCAATGACCAGCATATTGTACACAACAGAAATTATTGAAAAAGGGTGTCAAGCTGACAGTTATCTTATTCCTGCTTAAGTGGGCATGGTTTTGCACAATATGACACATTAAATTAATAAATTTAGTTTGATATGCTAGTTACTATATATACAGAATAGAAATTAAACTTGGTTTACTTATCGAAGACTGTATATTTTACTCTAAGATATAGTACAAAACATTCAAATATTTATTCCTTTACATTTCAGAATTATAACGTTGCTGTGATATAACAGTCACAAAACTCTTTCATTTATCGTTCAAGTAATATGTTGAGACACGCAATTTAAACAATAATTATTTTATCAGTCAGCAAGTGAAAAAGTATCTTACCTTGGAAAAAGGGGTTTGTAAGTATTCTCTTTGATGTACCCATAATTTTTAAGATTACTAAGTTTTCCTCACTGTATTATTGTCCCAGATTAGTTTATCAAAAGAAGAATGTATTGGAGTTTTAACTGTCATGCATAACGCAGCTTTGCTTTACAATTTGATTACTACAAGGTGATTACTTCAAGTTTTGTTATTGTAGTTAAAGTTGGTCAAATGTAAATGATTAATATTTTATTTCCAGAACTTATTTAAATATTAATAAACAATTATCTAAATTTTTGCAATATTATGTTCAGAATTAATTTTTTACTTAAAACGAGGCTTTGAAAGTCAACTAAAAAAGAAAGGAAAACTAAAAACGAGAGTTGAAATTTTCCACAAAGTTAGAAATGGAAGTACTTTTACCATTGTCATAAGGTTTCATGTTCCATAAGCAGTGAAATGCTTAATATGGCAAAACGAAAGTAAAATAAAAAGGTACCTAGATATAAATCAGAAGGAATACTACTCATAGTAAAAAATGTAAAATAAGAAAAAAAACTTTTAAACAAACCACCTCTATAATTTCCCATAATGATGCTTGTGTTAAATATGTTTGCTAAATATCAATACAATCCTGGAAAAAAATGATCTTGACATCCTTAGAATTAAGTGCTTATCACTTAAATATATTTGGTTTTCACGTATTTCTTTCGAAAAAATGTTTTTTTTCGAGCTTCACTTTCACTCATTTTCTCTCATTCATCACTCTTGATAAATGTTTTTAAGAGAAGACTAATTGTTTAAATTTGATTTTGATTCTAGATTTTATGCGGTGTTTTGATGATGAATATACATGTTCCTTTTGCATTATTTTCTTGCCGATACCATGTAAAGAATTATGAATGTATTCTCTGTTATCTATGTGAGCACAACATAATATGTGAAATCCCAGACTCGTATGCTATGCACTGATAACTGTAAAATAACGTAAAACGGATCAGAGTATTACTTAGTAACTTGTATGTTACTTATAAGTGCTTCCTATTTAGTAAATTTCATGAACTATTTTAATATATGTCCTTAGAATTTGTCAATGTTAAATATAGAGATGTTTCGAATGCGCTAATATGTTAGGCTTAGCACAATTACAAATATACACATGAGTTAACGCAGTGGAATATTTCCTCAACATCATATAAAACATGTATATTCTTAACTAAAAATTGTTATTCTTTTAAAATACAAAAATGAAATGAAGAATGTTTATTAGCTACACTGTTTGAAAATAGAAAATCACTTATTATTTACTTATGAATATATTTTTAAAATATCCAGGGTAATGTTTTTCATGAAATCAAGCCTACATTTCAGCAAGACGAATATTTTGACTCACAAATATTTTATTTTGTCTAATACTTATTTTTAATTCTTTATTGAAACAATTTTATAAGATATGTATTCTTTCTGCAAACAATATAGCTTTTTTGATTCAAATTTCTACAACAAATGTGATTTGAATTTATAGAGAGATAATTACTGATACATTGCAACTTAGCAATATGCTTACTTTCAAATAGTGCAAATATGAACAACGATCTCTTACTGAAATTGCAAATAAATTTTGTATTCAGAAAATTAGTTAATGACAATTTTTATTGACATATTGACAGTTAAAAGTTATGTTCAATTTATATCTAATTAGTAAATTGAGGCCTTAGAATAGTGGTATGCATAAATATAGAATATTTCTGATTACAAAAGGCGTGAAATAGTTATACAACTACTGGTCAAAAACAACACAAAAGCTCAGCAGTTTTATAACTGTTCTTCTAACACATTCATGAATTATAACTTTATCAATTAATTAATTTAAACTTTATTGAAAAGGATTTATATCAATTTTGTAGTAATATGTTTGCTAAAACGTGGTAATAGAGCACAATTTCCCATTTGCTTGTATCCTGTTTCATTTTCAGCAGATATAATTCAATAATTTCGTAGAATATTAATCATGATATTTTTATGATTATTGTTGTCTGATTATTCCTGATGATAATAGTTTAGAGTATTAAACATATGTACATATAATAGGAATATAATTTATGTGTATTTCCTTAATGTGTTTACGCTAATTTGATGTTATCTGCATTGAGCTCTAAGTGTTTAGAGTACCTGTACAAATGTGATTGTATATCAATAAATAAAAATAAAAATAAATGCTTTCTTTTTATTCCATATTTACTTACAAGTTATGTTATTCTCTAATGGTCTTCCTTCGTTATTTAACTCGACATATTAACATCTCAAAATGTTATTAAATAGTCACTAAGTCAACAAATTCAATGAGAAAAGACGTTAGAAAAAGATAACACAATTTATTACCTTTCAACACAGAAAATACGCAAGATCTCTGCATCTCTTTCTTCAATCCTTTTAAACTCAGATAATTCTATTTTATATTCTTATAGTAAAGACTTAGCTTAACAAATATCTTGTTCTATGCTCGTACTTTTTTTTGTTTATAACAGGTTTAACTCTTATTACTCATTCCAACAGTCGCTTCAATCCAAGTTACTATTTACGATGATTAAATCCAATTTGCAAATATCTATAAACTCATCGTTATCCTCTATCTCCATAATCGTTTCCTTTAAATTCTATTTCGTTTATATATCACTACCCTTAATTCAATTCATTACACACCTTATTTCCATCTAATTTACCTAATATCATTCCATTTTAGATGAAAAGAAGTTGTTATTTTATGTAATTCAAATCATGGAGTCTCGAATAAAATGCTTACGAAATAAAAACAGTAGCTTTATTGCTAACTTTTAATTATGTTAAAAGATAGTTTTTTTTATCATTTAATTCCTAAACTAGAGTAAAGTTTATGAAGATGGTTGTTCTCACACACACATACTCTCGTGATTCGACGGATCGTTTATTTCTTTCACTCGCAAATAAATTCCCCGTGTCTGTTTGATACATTTTTATTTCTCAGCATTCGCAAAACGCCAGTCGCTCTTCATGCGACCGTACTATCTCGAAGCACAAGTAACGATGACTCGTTTTACATTTCGCCACCAGAGGGCTATTCACAATGAATGGCTGGTCGGAACAACGGTAAATTATGAAAAAAAGACAGAAAAATATTACAAAATTGATAATCGATTGAAAATTTAACATTTTTTTTTTCATAGGCAATTCAGTAATTCAGGAGATAAATTATAAGTAATTTAACCCTTTCAGGGGCACAGTGTTATGATATATTTTTAAAAAGATATACAGGCAAGGGAGGTATATTGATCACGAAATTAGAAAAAAAATAACAATTAAAATTTATCAGTCTCCGCATCGGAGAAGGGGGAGTTCAAACACATACGGGCACAGTTTGCACGCTGAAAACGCAGTAAAATGCGTTTGCACTGAGCAAACGGTGCCCCTGAAAGGGTTAAGAGGCACCGTTTAAGAGCATTTTTACCAATTACCACAGAACCCATATCTGTTTCATGAATAAAGCAAACATTATCAAAAATATTCAACTGTCTTTCATATTGTATACAAATTTTTTATTGCATAAATTAACTGCATTAATTAGAATAAGGATTCAATGACTCATCTGTATAAATGCAAGAAAGGCAAGATATATAAAAAAATATTGATCATAGGCATCATGTGTTAAACGAATCTTAGTTAAGAGGGTAAGAATTATCAGGTTTTTAATTACTTATGTGTGAATGTTTTGGCGCAAGCACAAGATCTAAAATTTCTTGAGTTTCTATTCTTAGCAAAATAATATAGCATGCATATGTGTAACACTCCGTTAATTTATAATGAACATTTTAAGCAGGATATGTCAATGTTATTTAAATCATTAATTTTAATAATAAATTCTATCTATAATCAACCTATAATTAATAAAACAACTACTTATGGAACACATCAGTCAGAGAGCTTTAAATAATTTTTTTCATAGTTTTATTCGGTAGAAGCAGACCGTGCATTAATTACTTTATGAATAATACTTGTTGGCGGGATTTATTTTCTGGAATGTGTTTTGCATTCGGAAATGCTTAAATGATTTTCAAAAGATTTGAAATGCGTGAATAAAGAGCTCCCTCTACAAACTAATTAAACAGTTAAAGCATAGACATTTTTAAGTAAAAAAATAAAAAGAAAAGTCACTTATTAGTCTATCCTTATAAATTTATTTAAGAATCTGTTTGCAAATATCTAAAACTTTTTGAATTAATGCTTACGATGTAACACATAAAAAGCGTGTAATAATATACCTATTACAAAATCTCTCAGCATTGAAAAAAAAATTCTTGATTAATTTTGTACTGGCAATCATATGCGTTATATTGATAGTGATGTCGATCATCGAATAGTAGTGCTTAGGTTTGGACGGTCCCTTTATCCTCTTTGAAATTCACAAATGAAGGACTCTGAAAGGATCATTTTACACATAATTTTCAGATATATCACTGGTTCATTTGGGTGGAAAGGATGTTATATATATATATATATATATATATATACATTCATTAGGCAAATTTAACATTACATCACCAAGAAAGAAATTTACCACTATTTGTAGGAGTACCATTCCATCATTTTCACTCCTTCTAACGTATGCTAGTTTCTATCAAATGTTAAATACGAAATTAAGGCAGACTAAATTTGATAGACAAATAGTTGCACCAAATATCAGTCTACTTATTTGAGTCATACTTTTATTTTACTCTCATCCTTTGATCGGAATTTTCATGTTCTCCTCTAAGCGAATCATTCAGGCTCTTAACAATTTCTAATCCTACAACTCATACGGTAACGGTAAGTGCTAAAATTACGAGGTACCTGTTTTAACATTAAGAACATACCCTCTCATCAGAATTAGCATTTAAAAGTTAAAGTGCATCATTTAATAAAAGTTCAGTATAATTGTAATCAACTATAATAATTAGGATCAAGGCAACAAGCGCCTGGGCGGTCGGCAGAGTGAGGAACTGCCGAAACAAAGTTGGAAAATAAAGTTACGAAAGCGCGCATTGCCATTGGACGCTGTAGCCGTAAGCTAAGAAGCATATATAGCAATAGGCAGAGAGAGCATTTTGTGGTGGGACTTCAGTTCGAAGGCGAAAACGACTTCGAAAAAGCTGTCGTCCGCGAGATTTTGAGAGGTTGTATCTAGATAGGAATAAAAGTAAAATTAAAATGAATTAAAAAGAAATGCCGTACTGAAACCAATTTAAAGGAAAATGCTATTTAAAATTTTGAGGGAAAATTAAACGCGAGGAGATTGTGTTTGAAAAAGATCATACAACTCATTCTTGAGGATAATTAATTAAGCAAAGCGATGACAATCAATATCCAACGCTTATTTCTTGAATTACTTATAATATAACATGTCGCAAAAGCTGCATTATTTGGTTTGGAATCCTTTTTATGAAATATATATATACACTTATTTAAATAAATTTGTATAATTTCCAAACATTGTACAACTTTTTTATGTAAGCAAAGAAAAATCACTAAATTAAGTTAAATTTTAAAGTTCATTCCTCGGGAAAAAATTAAATATTTCAAATTCGTACCTCAAACCATCAAAGAAATTCAAATTACATGAGTTCTAGATTATTTTATTTTCTCCTCATTCTAAAACAAAGTAAAAGTCTGTTGAGTTGTAGAATAACTTTGCAATATCTATTTCATTTGAGAATTGTGCCATGATATACTGCAGAGCATTCATTAAGTGAGGCATTGTTTTAAACATATTTGATTGTTTTTCGCCTCATAAATATGCTCAGTCACGCTACCCAGTCTTTTAAAAATAATTTAAATATATTAACTCCAGCTTGAAATGAGCTGAGGCATGCGAAGTTACATATATCTAGCAGAATATAGAATAAAATATTGCCCAGAAATTGAAAATGCCCAGTGAATCGAAAATATCTCCAGTTTTTGAATGCTAGAATAAAATAGTCTTAAAATGTTTTCTTTTTGTTCAGTATTTTAGAAAGTTGCTCACGATCCAAAATAAGCATTTGCTCCACTGAAGATTTTGTTTTGCTTCAGTTTTCTTTCTTTTACGTTTCGTTTATACTCGTAGTTCATAGAATAAAAAAAAATCATGAAAGCAGTCGTGTTATGTAAAATCATATTCGACATACAGTTTGAAACCTCGTTTCCGAAAAGCATGTCACATGTGTTCAGTTTTTGGACTTTTTAACTTATAGCAGAAGAAAATTTTTCTGCACCTACATTTGCTTTACTGCAGTTGGAAAGGGAGTTGCTTTGGAAATGTAAGCATAACAAATGAGCAAAAAAAAAGTGACTAAGCAAAGTTCCTCTGCATTCAGTAAAATGTTGGGTATCTCCATATTTTATATCTGCAACTCTAGCTCAGACTATTTCCTTAAGAATTTTCCAAAATGTATATGTATATATGTGTGTGTGTGTGTGTAGGCATGTATGTATCTATGCATAAGATAAAATAAATAAATAAGTAATCAAACAACACAATTAATACAGAAAAAGTAATTAGCAGACAAAGAAAAAAAAAGAAACTGTCATTTTGTAGAGGAAATAGATAAATAATTGAATATCCAACAACACACACACACATGTATATATATACTAGCTGATACCCGCCCGCTTCGCTGGGCAGACGATAATATTATATTTTGGAGCCTATACGTAAAATATCAAGAAATTTTTCAATTTTTAAATGATAATTATAATCTGAATTTAAAATTTTTAGAAATTGATTGTCTGTAATAATGGTTATCCACGACTTTCAAACATATGAGAAAAGTATTCAATTGTTCATAGTTTATCAATGAAAATGTAATTTAGTCAGTAAATCTGTCGTTGAACAGAATTCCGCATCACCGATGCGGTACTGTGTAGTCCGATGCGTTCCCATTATTCTACATGGCGGGTCCCCAATAGGCCAAAACCATGTAAAAATTGCCAACATAAAAATAAAAATACATTTATATATATATATTTATTTTTTAAACCTGTTGAATCAATTTTTTTTTTGTGTATTACATTTTTATTGTCTTTATTTTGAATGCATGGAAATTTGTGAGAGTGACAACTAAATTTTTATTTTTTATGATATCAATTTATTTATCTTAATTATTACATTCATTATTATTTTATCTTTTTCTAATTTTAGAAATAGTTAAATATAAGAAAAATATAAATAATATGCCTACATTTCCAAAACTTCTCTGTAGACAACATTCTTCGTTCGTTTTTCTGGTTGAAGGATGATTAGATTTTCAGGTGAATTAACTCTTGAATATGCCACTTAAAATTGACCATGTGAAAAACAGTCACTTTGTAAATCTACACCAGCTAATTTTAAACTCTGCCCTTGTGCTTTATTGATAATCATCGCAAAGCAAACTCTAACTGGAAACTGCAAACGCTTAAATTCAAAATGATAATCTGATGGAATTAATGGTATTCTTGGAATGAATATATTTTCACCCTCATACTTTCCTGTAAAAATAGTCGCTTCTATAATGTTTTTTCTTTGAGTTTTCACTTTGAGTCTGATGCCGTTACATAATTTAGGAGGATTTAAATTAAGCAATAACATTATTGGTGTTCCAATTTTTAGGTAGCCTAGTGGTCAAGGTTTCGGATTCGTGCCCGGCGGTTTTCGTTCAGTTGCGGGTTCGATCCTTGGCCGCCAAAGACCCGCCGTGTAGCCGGGGCTGATGCACGTTAAATCTGTCGGGGCCTATATTCCTCCCGTTGGTGTGGTGTGGATGTTAGGAAAGGGGGTGCCAGCTCGGGTGTCGTCCTCGTCACTTGACCGTGGTTCAAAATAATTATAGAAAGAAAATGTTCTGAAAGCTGATCTTTATGGTTAAGAAGACTATTCATAGGTTCAGGGTAGGATCTAATAGCAGGAAGCTGGACTTGATCACCACTGCAGCACATTCCTGGAGGTTCTTCTATCCATTTTAAAGCATGGCACATCGAACAGGGCAAACGTTTTCCGATACTGGCGATTTTATTATTTGAATAGTCAATATCTGTTACATATATATATATTTAAAACCAAAGCTTTAGAAGTCCATGGCACTAATTAAACATTTGATCTTTTTTCATTGTATTTAATTACAGCTGCCCGATTCACATGGGGGTTATTAGAGAAGTATTTTCGTACTGCTGCTCTATGTACTTCAGGACGGCTTTTAGTATTTTTTGAAGCAGCTTCTCTATGTATTTCAAGATGACTTTGAGTATACTTTTAGCAGCTTGTCTTACTTGTTCATATCTAATTGAATTTGTGAATATTTTTCTTCTTCTTTTTTACCTTTATTTAATTGAAGAGATATTACATCATTAATAATCGATTCACTTGAACTTGATAAATTAATGATAGATATTGATTGAGTCTTTGAATGTAGCACAGATACATTTTCTTGAAGCTGAAACACTAAAGATGACACATTTTCTTCATTTTGTTTCACATTATCATCACCAAGATTAACTTTACTTCTATTTGTTAATCCAACTATTTCAATATAGACGTCAAAATGACCACTATTATAGTTTCCCGTAAAACGTAATCTTTTTTTTCTCTGAATAGTTTCACCAACAGAAGCTATAAGGCAGACACCTTGATACACTTCGAACTGATAGGGAAATAGCTCTGCCGCCGCCATAATTTCGCAAATAGATCCATACGTCTTTGGTTTACACATTTCGGTAAAATATAAATCGTTAGAATTATAAGGAGCGCCAGATAGCATTTGAGTGTAGCATTTAAACCGATCCCGGTTGTCAAACACGTGAGAAACAATAATATTTTTCATTTTATACGCCATCGATATGTCACGGAACACCAGCAAAGACAGAGACGAAAATAAACATGCTCCGTCGCCAAGAATTTTAAAAACTTTGAAAGGAGTAGGTATTCCATCGATCCAAATATATTCAACATCCATTATTAAAACTATAACTGAAAAGTAAATATGAAAAATCAATTTGTATTAACCAACAATGAAATACTTTTCAAGTTAAGAAATATAACCGAAATTAATTTTTTAAAATCAAATTATTTAAAAATTCAACAAAAAATACTAACAAAAAAATGAAGTATAATAAAATTTTTTAGCAAAATGTCACCCGTATTACGTTATCCTTTTTGCGAAGGGATAGCTCAATTACGCTAGCAGCATATCTGGAACTGCAATTGAATAAGACAGAATAGCTCTTAAAAATCATAGCATTAAAAATAATTCTGTATTATGAAAACGATAAAATACCCAGCCATTTTAAAAAAATCAAAAACATTTATTTTCTAGAAACCAAAAACTAAAAATAGTCAAAATACAGAAAAAAAAACTTTTGCATAAACATTAGGTTACAATTAATGCGTACATCGAAATAAATATTTTGATAGCTACTTATTTTTTTTTTATCAATGACATGAATAACATACCGTTATTATTTATTTGTTAAAAGCCAACTTCAACATCTTCGCAAGATTGCGTTTAGATTTACAACTGTAATTTATCAATCATTATTAATAATAAAATACTTTCTCATAAATTTAAAACTTACGCTTAGGTTCCACAACAATAAAAAATTATCCTTTGCT
>BMAW01095221.1:582-13324 GCA_019974015.1 Nephila pilipes
GTAATATATATTGTAAATAGTATATATTGTAATACATAGTAATATATTGTAAATAGCATATATTGTAATATATAGTAATATATATATTGTAAATAGCATATATTGTAATATTTAGTAATATATATTGTAAGTAGTATATATATTAATACATGATGTGTAAATTTTACTATAAAAATAATGACAAATATTTATTGCCTTAAAAGAAAACTAAGTTTAATATTTTTTTTTTTTTTTTACCATGAACAATTCAAAAGTGAAAGCAAAGTTTCATATTGAAGGTCGCATATTATAAATTATTAATTATAAGTATAAATTATGCTGGTGAATATCATTTAAGCTATTCCAATGCTTATATAAACACATAAAATACGATTTATTTTAATTATTCATATCACAAAAATATAAGAAATGAGATTTGAAGTTTTCTTTAGAAGCTTATATAAATTGAATAAGTGACCAATAGTTCCAAAATTTTAACGGAAACTCTAGAATTATTTAGGAAAATAAAGACGTTTTCAGTTCACTTTTTTTTTTTTTTTTTTCATTTTAAATAAATTCTGCAAACTTTATATTAGCAAATTAAAATTTTCTATTAACCATATTGTTTTTGCAATATTAATGATATTAAGAGTTTATACTCAAGCAATAATTTTTTTAATGAAATTAATTGAAGAGAATCTTAAGTATATTTGTAACTGTACAATAGTGGTCTAGGTAATAGTTTCAGTATTCCTGCAACTTTCTTGTTTTTTTATGTTAAATTAACTTCATTTATTGGACTGTGCAGTTATAATTATCTTATATTTTTATTAAATTTGTAAAGCTTTTTAATATCACTGTTATTAAAAGGAATTAAATTTTTATGCTTATTAAGTATATTATTAAACTTTATATTATCAATGGATTTATTCACAGAGCTATTGCTAGAAAATTCTATTTTTGACTATCATTATTATAATTATCAATTTTATATTTATGAACTAAAAAAACAGCAAATATCCTTAATAATGCGTAGGTAAGTACTCTACACATTTTACTAAATTTAAAACACGCCTACGAATTTTAATTTTTCTTTCATTCAGAACAAAAATAAAATATTTAACTTTGAAATCTTTATGAAATTTATAATTTAAGATATATATATGAACGATATATCCATACATTATCTCTAATTATTTCTCCCCCATTTTTTTTTCTTTTATTATTAATTTTAGTGGAATCATTGAACATAGAGTGCTCGTTTTTATGTATTTTATTTGTGTGTTTTTGTTATTAACTGGAATAAGAATTATAATTCTATTTAATATCATAGCATTAAGACCATATGGGTAATAGTCTTGCCAATATTTATTAACATTTCTCTAAACATAATTCAATAGATAATAATAATTTCAAGTTATTTAGATTTTTCGATGATATTACGGTTTTTAAATAAATTTCAACCCACATGTTGAATTAGCTTCATCCCTTTATCTTTCCCATTTTAATCTGATTAAAATTAATTTATCTGAAACCGATTTCTTACATATTAACTTAAAAGTTGTGGATAATAGGATTGATAGTTTTATTTGACAAAAGAGTTAAGTACTTTTCCAATTAATAAAGTTCCTTTCTTTGATAACTATTTGAGTTTAAATATTTATAAAAATATATTTTATAAATATTTACTCAGAAATATCTTACGAATTACTATGATTTTAAATTTTCAAAGTAATTTAAATAATTTCTATATTCATGTGCAAAGGCTATTTAACATATAACAATCAAAAATAATATTAAATTATTTTTAAAAAAACAAATTAAAAATAAAAATATTATGAAACAGATTAATACTTTTAAGTTTCAATTGTGTTTATTTATTTATTTTGAAATCTATTTTTATTAAGATTTTTTCATATTATTATAATTTATTCTTTAATGTTTTTGCTTTTTTCTTTATTATTTTTTTCTTGTTCTTCACAAAGGTTTTGCTTTTTCCAATATTTGTAAAATGTATTTAGGTTTTTATTTAATACTAACACTTTTTGGTTGAAGGCGTTACTATTCCTATCTTAATCATTTCATTTTCATACCTTGCCAGCTATGTTAATCATTGTCTTCATATGTTTCTGTAACAAGGTAAGTTATTTTTATATTGTGGTCTATTTTGTTTTATTATATAATATAATTGTTTTTTTTTTTTCATTCGTTTTGTTTTTTTCGATATGTTTGGATTTCTCTAGGATTGAACATTTGTTTATTCTTAAATAATAAAAAACATCAGTTTGTTTGATGTTGATTTTGTTCAATTGTGTATTTGGTTATATAACCATTTTTAATATAATTCTTTGGATAGGGATAATATGGCCATTAATTCCTCGATAAAAGGCCTAACAATCTGCAAACCATTTTAACATTAGATATATAAAACTACAATATTTTGCCTTTCTTCAACAGTTATATTTTTTTCATTTTTTCAATTAATCTATAACGATAATTTTAGTAGTAGTCAATTTAATATTTCCTTTCATTTACTTTCTTTTGGAACTTTCAATAGCATATAATGTTTTCTTTTATAAATAAATTTGCTGAACTTTTTTTATCATATTATCTTTGTTTGCAAATGTTTTTTCCTTACATTTTTATGGTTTGGTGTGTATATTTTTTATTTAAAGCTACTGAGATGATTTTTCAATAATATATTTTTTAAAATTATTTAGATTATTTTTATCATGTTTACACACACACACACACACACACATATATAAATATATATATATATATATATATATATATATATATATATACAGAAGGATAGATTGAAAAAAATCCTTACCTTACAGGGAAGATGGCAACATTCGCAATAAAAGCTTTGGTATTTGGTTCCGTATTATTTGACAGGTACTCATTAAAATTTCAGCCAGTTTGGATACGAAGTTATTGTTTAACAATAGTTTGAGCGTGTCGATGTAATCGTTTTGAGAAAATTGGGAAAAAAATCGAGTAACAGTTGGCATTAATTATTTGTTTTTGAAATGCAATACGCTTAAGAAAATCAAAGATTAGTTGGGCGCTGTGTACGGAGACTCTGCAAAATCATTTACAACCATGCAATTTTGGGCAGCTGGAATTAACCAAGCTGGGACGGCCCCGGCTGGAATTAACCGGGGCCGTCCCAGCTTGGGAAAAGATGAACATTCGAGAAGTCTAAACATTGCAACTACTGAATATAACATAGCTGAAGTTCAACAAATGGTGCGAGACATTCGTCGAATTAAAAGTAAGAGAGATAACAGAGCTATGTTTATGTCCAAAAAAAATGTGTTTGTCACATATTGAATCAAGATTTAGACACGAGAAAGCTGTCTGTGCTTAGAATGCTGCTTTTGCTCACGTTAGACGAAACACATATCTGAATGAACATTTCAACAGTGGACAGCGAAGGGGGACTCGGACTCCAAAAAAACAAAAACTGTTTCTTCCGGTGGGAAAATGATGGGGATTTTTTTTGCAATAGTCATGGAGTTATCTTAATCAATTACCTTCAAACAGGATACAGGAGTACCATTACAGGAGTACACTACGTATCATTACATGACTCGCTGAAGGCTGAAATTACGGAAAAACAACCACACATTTGCAAAAAATAAAAATTTATTTTACCAAGACAATACGCCGTCTCACACCTCATCTGTTGATATGGCAAAATTCCACGAATTATGGATTTAACTGCTTGACCACCCTCTTTATTCACCAGATCTAGGCCCAAGCGACTGCATTTTGTCCCCAAATCTAAAAATTGCATTCAGAAGATCAAGAATTTCTCTCGCAGAAAAATACGAAATGAAATACTTTTTCAACTGGTTAATGAGATGAGAGTGCAGACTTTCAAGGTGACTATGAAGAAAAATGAAAATACATTCAAAGAAAAAATGTCTTGTACCTTTGTTAGATCGGAAATGTTTTAGTCCACTCTCGTAAGCACACACACATACACACACACACACACACACACACACACATATATATATATATATATATATATTATTGATTATCAACTTAATAAAATAATTTAAACATCGCTTAATAAAATCATCATGTGCTTAATAGAACCATCATGTACTTAATAAAATCATTTTTTTTTAATTTACTAGATCCAGTTATATGTCGATAAAAGAAAAGAAAAAAAATTATGCATGAGAACATAAATATATATAGAAGAGGTAATGTCCAATAAAAGAAGGACGATTTATGCAAAGGTAATAGAAATATTAGTATAAAATTATAAATGTAGCTTTTTTGGTGAAATTACATTTTTTTTAGAGTCTTAATTAAAATGAATGTGGATCAAGTTCTATTTTGAAAGTTTTAATGTATATAAACTGCTGTTTGTAGAAAATGCAACACCATGAAGGAATCATCAGAATCAAATGAAATTCGCAGCAAATGTCAATTATAGGATATTATGCAAATTAATAAAGTTTCAGAGCCATCGCGCGTGCGCGGCGCGCGCAGCGCCCTCTGAATTGATGCTGAAAGCGTATAAATAAAGTGCTGTAGCGGGACGTTGAAAAAAGTCTATGATTATTTGTTAGTGGCAAACGTTTAGTGAGACCTGAGTATGCCTCCACGACGGAAGAATAAGAAATTCAAGCAACTTACGGAGTTTGAACGAGGGAGGATAATCGGCCTTCGAGAAGGAGGATTTTCCTATCGCGCAATAGCAGCTCGTATGCAGCGGAACAGTTCCACAGTGATGCGAGTTTGGAAGCAGTGGACCGACGAGCACCGAACAACTCGAAAAACAGGCACTGGACGACAGAAGGTGACGTCAGAGCGCGATGATCGACACCTGCTCCGCATGGCGGTGAATGATCGCACAGCTTCCTCCAGGCAGCTGGCAGCACGTTGGTCTACTGCTACAGGTGTACAATTGTCGGCTTCGTCAATTCGTCGTCGTCTGCTGCGCCGTGGATTGCGTGCAAGGGTGCCTTTATACAGGATTCCCCTCACGGCGAATCATCGACGGCTGCGTCGGCAGTGGGCTCTTGAGCACAGAGACAGGCGAGCTGATTGGCACCAAGTTGTCTTTTCAGATGAATCACGCTTCAATTTGTGGACCCATGATGGCCGTGTTCGTGTTAGACGTTATGCCGGTCAACGCTGCCTTCCTGAGTGTATTATTGAACGACATAGTGGTCGAACACCCGGTCTGGGGTGCGATTTCGTATCATGGACGATCCAATTTGATACGAATTGAGGGTAATCTCAATAGCAACAGGTACGTCCGTGAAGTGCTACAGCCCGAAGTCTTTCCTTTCCTTCAAGGCATCCCTGGAGCTATCTTTCAGCAGTATAATGCACGCCCACATGTTGCGCGGACTGTTCGAGACTTCTGTTCAGCACAACGCATGCAACTTCTTCCTTGGCCTGCTTATTCACCGGATATGTCGCCTATTGAGCACGTGTGGGATATGGTTGGTCGGCGTCTCGCTCGTGATCCGCGTCCTGCAGTTTCCAAAGACGAACTTTGGTTGCGCATACAAGCGACGATATGGAATTCTCTTCCTCAAGCAGATATTCAACATCTGTTTGACTCCATGCCACGTCGTATAGCAGCACTTATTGCAGCGCATGGTGGCTGCACCAAATACTGATTTCGGACGCTTAATTTGTTTCTTTTGTTTTGAAATTTTCATCATTTATTTGTATCAGTACAAGTCGTTTCTGCATTAAATTTCATTTGATTCTGATGATTCTTTCATGGTGTTGCATTTTCTACAAACAGCAGTATATAAATGAATTGATCAGCTGCTCCCTGCAACGCTTCTGGGAAAGAATATAAATAGGTAAATCTAATTATCAATTGAGAATATTTTCGTGATAATTTAAACCTTTAATTATAAAGGTTTCTTCAAGGATGGTTATTAATTGAATATAAATATTCCCTTATATCATGTGGTTGAAATTAGTATTTCTTTGAACAGTTGTTAGTAAAATAATTTCAAAAAGAAATTATTTTTTATGAGTAGTTATGTTTAAGATGCGTGTATTATATTTCTTTCAATCTTGGAGAAACAGGCTTAAAATGACAATATTTTTCCGAGTATGGGCTGTTCCACTTTAAATTGAATTCTTAAAAATGCATATTACTTAAAGATAAATCCATTGGAAACAATACATGAAAAAGAAAAATTGTAGAAAGACAAAGTCTTTAAATCCTAAAATTAAAATTAGTTCTAAAAGTTGTAAGAAATATATGAAATAAATTAAGTCAGTGTTTAGTTTTTTTCACTTCTTAATTAAGTTACTTTTCCTGTTTTCAATATATTTTATTCTTTCTGTGTACTCTAATAAAAATATTTTTGTGCTGTTCGGTATCGGTAGGAATAAAATTCATATACTTAAGAAATTACAATGCAATTAATGCTCTACATATTTTAATAATTTCAATTTTTAAAGTAAATGATGAATTTTGAAATTAATTTCATTGAATTACTCGTATTTCTACCCATTAAAATGTTATTATTTCTTTAAGAACTTATTTAACTACATTGTTTTCTAAAAATTGTCAAGTTGATAAATTATTTAGGATTCATTTTTACAACAAGTCTGTTTCCTTTCAAACTTTATTCTTACATTATAATAATTTATTTAGATGAGTTCATCTTGAAATGGAATTGAAGCATGATTCTAGTTCAAATTTAGTAATTATTTCAAGCTTAATTCGTTTTAAATCATAAAAGTATACTTCAGAATCAAAACACATGACATTAAAAATGTTTGTAATTAAATTCATCCAGTACTGCTTATTGAAAGGCAAGTTTTGAAGTAATGCCTGTAAATTATCATTTTCGGTTCATAAGTAATCACAATCGTACCCTTTAAGAATTAATAACATAGCCGACAAAGGTTTCTAAAAAGTATTATTTCCTAAGATTGCATTTTCCAAAAATATATATATCTATTGTTTGGAAATAGAAAATATGCAAAGAGTATTTAACAAAACAACTTCTATTTATGTAGAATACAAAGAAATTAAGAAGTCATACGATTTCTTTGTTAATAGTAATTCACCAAGTATGAAGGATCATAGTTCAATCACTAAACATAATATGTTTCATAAAGATAATAAAATTATACCCACCCGCCCCTATTTGCATATCAATGAATACTTTAATAAAGTTTTAAGAACATCCCACGAACTGTGAAACAATTTGATGGTAAATGCATAAGGATATACTAACATTTACGTTGAAATACATATTAATTTTCTTTTATTGTAGCAAAATCAGAAAACATTTGTATTAATTTGAAACTTTATAATCATTAATTCAATATAAACAGTTACATTCCTTCGTTTAGAATACATATTATGTAAATATTAGTGATGAGAAAATAAAGCTTATAAATATCTGTTGAAGTACAATTATTATTCGGATATGTATGAATAATTTCAAAAAAATAAACCCATGAATATCATATTTTTAAACTTTGTAATTGAAGCATACATTTATTTATTTAGTTTTCGATTTATGTTCCATTACAAAAGAAAAATTATAATTTTTTAACTAATTTTTTAAGTATTATATCAGATACAACTAAATTATCTGGCTTAATGTCAGTAATTCAAGTAATATAAAAAAAATTGACTGACAATTTAAATTTTATAAGAAATTTTCTGAAACAATGCAAAAAAGGATTGGATATTAGGAATATAACTTAAAGGTCATTGTAAAGGAACCTTTATTCAATCATGGAATGGTACGAAGATATTTTATATTTTAATTCAGACTCAGAATATTATGGTTGCTACTGGGAATTCAAACAACCATTTAAACATTTCAAATATTTAACAAAATCAAAATTCAAGATAAATTATATAAAAATTGGTCTAGTTTGAAGATGAAGTAAAGAACACTTTAGAATATTCCAATACATTGTTTCTCAGAAAAGACAATAATTTTTCGAAATTTAGGGTATACAACTTAATACGAACAGATTATTAGATAAGTATTTGCTATAGTTTAATCAATATGCAACTTAAATTCTAATTTTTAGAGAGGATTTTGAGCAACATACTTTACAGGTAATTAAGAATTTAACTTACATTAAATAAAATTTTATCATAATTGAAAAACTTCCATGAAATATTTTATTGATACACACACACACATATATACACACACGCACACACACACACACACACACACACACACACATATATATATATATATACACTTTATTTTTATATTATATTATAGTTGGTAGCTTATGAGTATATACTTGGTGTTACATTGGGATTTTAAGTAAATATATAAGTCCGATTTTGTAATAATATTAAGTATTCATCAAAATATAGGTATGGAACTTATAAGGGTTATAAAAACTAAAAGTTGCAATAATACTGAAATTAGACACATGAATATTCATAAATTTGAAAATGTAATATTAACTATTTTGAAGATTGTGCCGAAGACTGAAAGAACGTATAAAAGCTATAATTAAGCAACAAAATAGCGAAAGAAAATGTATAGAGATTGATATTATTAAACAAAAAAATATATACTTTAAATAGTGAATTGGAAACAGATTTCTGTACTAAATGTGTTAATACTTTCTTCATAGTATAAAGAAAAAAGAAATAAAGATTTTAAGGGATTTTGTTAATATTGATTATAAAAATGATAGTACTTGCTTGCATATCGTTAAGGATGTCTCTAATTTGTCTAATTGTCTAAGGATCTCTCACAAATATAAAATAATGGCTAAAATTGGAAAAAAAAGAATATTATTTCATTTATGAAAAAAAAAATATTTGACAATATAAATTTAACAATACTCTTAAAATCGTAACATCTAAGATCTTATTCATAATCTTAATACTAAAACACTTAAAAATTTAATACATTGATTGATTGAATGGTTTAAACAACACAGCACTAGAAGCAGCCCCAAGGCTTTGAATAACGGACCTCGTAATCTTAATCTTGGTCAAGTGATGAAGGCGGCACCTGAGCTGGAAACTCCCTCTCCACACTTCCACACCATACCAAAGAGAGAACTTTGAACTTCGACAGATTTAACGTTCATCACCCCGGCTACACGGCAAGTCCGAAGCTGCATCAAGGTCTACGACTCGACGAAAATCGCCAACCACGAGTTCTCGAATGTGAGAACTCATGGTCTCGAGTATTCTCGAGTATGTACTATTCTACAACGGCCATTTATTTACTACAAATATTGGACGTTTGATATACAATTCTATTAACTGTAAAGATTTACAGAGTAATAATGTTTGTAATTATAAGGATTATAAAAAAATATATAAATGAAAATTACCAACGTGTGAATACAGGTTATCTAAATATTGTTAGGGATACAAATGGTAGAAAAATTAGGAATAAAGATACAATTTTCAGAATAATTTCGAACAATAATAACTATATTAAAGAAAACAATAAAGGAATATATTGATAATTTTGACTGAATTGGCCTTTACTTATATTTTGTGTCTAATGAAGTTTTAAAATAATATAATTTTTTTTATTAATGAAGATATTAAATATTAGAATTTTAAGACAGAAGTGGAGCACTAAACTTCGAAATTTCAAAAGGTTCTATATAAAAATTACAGTATGGGTTAATTACTTTTCATATTGATAAGATCCTAGATAATTATTATACTATTTGTAAACCCCTTATTCTATAATGATTAATAAACGTTTTCTTAATAGTAATCCTTTTATTAAAGTTACAAAAAGTGCTAAATAAATTTTCAATAGAATTATAGCTTTATATTAGTAAATGTTATACTTTTTTATATTGTAAAATTTCCTCTCAAATTTTAATCTCCTAAATTTCATAAAGCATCTATTAAAATTAGAACAGTGAACAAATTATTTTAATACTAACAATAAGAAATCTGGCAAAATCTTAGTTAAAATAATAATAATAATAACTATTGATAGTTGTGTTAAAATTATTATAAGCAAAACAATTATAAATTACTAAATATGTTAATAATAGAAAGATTGACTCGATTAAAAATTATGACCGAAGATTTGTTCAATTTAATACAAAGAGGGTTCAGCTTAAAAATGTTCTTCTTGTTAATTTTAAATAGATAAAAGAAAGTGGTTTTAAATCTATTGAGAAATTTAAATTTTTAAATTTCATCTTGTTTTAAAAGAAAATTATGTTCGTATAATGATAAAAATTAAAAGCAAATTAAAGGAATATCCCAAAGTGGACCAGATAATAATACTGTTGCTAATATTTACTGACATTTTTATGAACGAAATCTTATGGTAAAAAAATAAATTCATTTTGTTTTGACATATTTTTTTTTAATTTTTGTTTTGTCATTTAAATTTTATATTCACTCTGCCACTATTTAAGTGCTTGTAGAAAGATATGATGGCTTTTACTGTAACCAGTGAGGGATATCTGACATGTATCGCTAACATAGCATGTTTATTCTTCCTTCAGCTAAGCAGATATTTATTTCTAAAATATTCTACATTTTTAATTGCTGTTTTGCTGATTATCAGTAATAAAAAAGTATCATGCAAATTATTTTAAAAGATATATACGACATGGAACTGAACAATAAAGGACTTTCTTACTGTGGGAAATAAAATTAAATAAAAATGACATGTCGAAGTACAGACGTGTGCACTGCAGACTTATTGAAATAAGGACGTAAATAATTTTAATTTCAATTACACTTAATTATTTTACTCATAAAAAAATGAACATTTAGATACAAAAGCAGTGAAAAAGAACTTAAATGATAAAGAATATATATATAAAAAAATGGCTTTCTTACAAAAAAAAAAAAAAAAGGGAAAAAAGAACTTGGTGCTTTTTTTTTCACGTAAAAACTCTTATTTTCTCAGAAATTTGGTTTTACACTTGCTTCTGAGCATATTTCCCCTCACCAACTTTCTGTGAGTTAAGCTATAGTGGCTGATTGGATAAGTACTTCGTGATCAAAAATTTCTTCAATTTTTAATTAAACTGTATGAACTTGAAGTTGCATTTTTTTTTTATCTCTTTTGCAGTTTTCAAATTTCTTTAGGCCATGTTCTTTCAAGTTCTTAACAACTACCGACAAATGGTGCTAATCACCTCATTACCTGATGACTTCTAGAACAGTAAGTTACGCATTAACTACTTATAAAGTAGAATGAAAATTTTTGACACAATTCATTGTAATTTTTTGGATTGTTTTTTCCAGATATATAAAGATCAAGGTTATTCGATATTATAAAAGTCATTATCAGGAGTATTTTATACTTAGTAAGTCTTTCAGTAACGTATTGATGCCTAGGAAATGTGATTATTTTTACCTGTTTCATATTTTAACGTCAAATTTTCAGTATTCTATAGATTGCCTGGACATTCCAAACAATTACTAATTTCGTAATTGATATCTCATTTCACTGGCTATTCATCCCTTAAACGCAGAAATAAATACAAATTAGGTCGAAGTATATATAGATAACTTGCTAAAACAACTTTGGTGCAAATCATTAAATAAGGCCCAAAAGTACTTAACAAATGCATATAATAAAATATTTTCTTATTTAAAAAAGGTGCTTAGAAGCAATTAAAAATGTTTTAAAAACCAGAAAAATCATGAATGAAAATTTTCATAGTAGTACAATTTTAAACTTGAAGAATTAGCAATTTATGAAATAGATACACAGAATACATTTTTAATGCTAATAGTACTTATTTAATGATACTTTTCTCAATCTAACTGTTCTACAAAAGCATGGGTCTGTAGAAATATGATTGCGAAATAGCAAGTTCTGTGATCGTAATTTTTTGGATCTGAACACCTCGATTCCACCATGCGAAGTTAATAATAAACTAATTACGTGTAATGATAATGTTTAAACAATTTAACGGTATTTCACAAGATGTACCTTCAAGTAATATTTACTTAAATTGCTTACAATTTTAAGAATGTAATTATTTATGAGATTACCTTTCATTTATAAATATATACATTATCTACTCGTTTTCGAATACATATAGCCTTCTTAAGATAAACTTATCTTTCTTATCTTAAATACTTAATCTAATTTAAATGGATAAAAGTAAATAGCCTTCTTAAAGTAAAAGTAAAAGCCTTCTTTAATTAAAAGCCTTCTTAAGATAAACTTATCTTTCTTATCTTACATACTTAATCTAATTTAAATGGATAAAAGTAAATATGAATCAAAATATTTAGGCAAAAAATTAGAAATCGTAGATAATAAAATTATTCTTAATATATATGATAAGAGAGACAACTTTAAAATGTCATATTAAAAAGGCATCCTTTTACAGTAGCTGTTTACATATTACTATTTTTAAAATATTATATTTAATTATATTATTAGAAATAATAATTTAATTTTTTAGAAATAATAATTTAGTAAATTGCTTAAAACGGAGAAAATAATTATTGTAAAATTTTATAACTAACTTAACAACTTAAACAACAAATTACTAATTATTGAAGAATTTGGCCATGAAATATATTTAAAACTAATATATCACATGAACATAAGTTGGGTATTTACTAACAAAATAATGACTAAGTATTGTCTGTATACATTTGTTTAAACATGTATTAATTTTTGAATAATTATTTAATTCTTTACTGAAAAAAATTACAGTTCTTTTAAATTAACCAAACTAAAGAAAAGTTTTTTTTTACTTTATTAAAATTATATATTTAAAAATTACCTTTAATGATTTCATAACA
>BMAW01095222.1:0-10773 GCA_019974015.1 Nephila pilipes
ATATATATATATATATATATATATAAATAATTTTCTTAGAAATGTACAATTATCAATTTGATCTTTCTGATATTTGCATAATAAATTATAAAAAATGTATTTTTGTGATGAGTATTATTTTTCTTTCTATAACTAAGTTAAACATTTCAACCTAAGATATTCTCTGTAGCAAAAATTCGTTTAAAAAATCAGAATACTTTATATGGAATTTCATAAACACGTTTTCCTGAAGTATTTGTGATACTTTGAACTTAATTTTAATTTCCATATTCGTTTCTTTTCATGCTTAAAGTGTAAGTTAGCATTTCAAACTATGAAATGTAACTTTAATTTGATATTCCTAATTTATATTTGCACCTGAGATTGGAAAACTTCTTTGTTCATTCAACGGTTGTTCTCGTATTTTCCTTCTATATATATAAAAAAAAATATAAATATATAAAAAGGCCTAAAAACTCTCATTTGGGTTTATATAGTTGATATCAGATTTCTATCAATGTATTAGTGTCAAATCTTGATTTTTTTTTCGCAAGAGATTGAGTGAGATTAGTGAATCTATTCACGCAAAGATACTAAAATGTGTGACGCTATCCAGTTGCCCGTCTCTTCTGTCAACATAAAGTTTAATCACAAGATCTAAATTTCAATTTTAATTAAAGCACAGAGCAATTAATTAAAGCAGTTTTATCCAAAACATTTTTTTTACTCCTCTTATATAAGGGGAGGCTTTTCACATTTACGTTCCTTTCCACGACTTCTATATTCTAACAACTTTTATAATCTATCAAAGAATACACTTACCGTTATATGATCGGGAGAACCTCCTGCAATTGCTTTGACAGTGTCGAGTCCTAATATCGCCCAACCCCCTATACAGGCCAGAATATTTCAGCACACATCACATCTCATAAGCATTCTTCTTATTACTGTAACCTTAATTATTTTAATTCAATTCTCTGTCGTTTTTATACGATTTTATTATATGTATTCCTTCTATTTCCAAATTTATTTAGTTTGCATCACGTTCCTTCTGATTAGGAAGAAACTGGAAAATTAAATATAAAATCAAAAAGAAACACCATATGTGAATTTGAAGGAAAATGAATCGCTCATGTATATCGTATGTTTCCAATGTACATCATTTTGATAAATAAGGTATATTTATGGAGTATTGAGAGGGAAAAGATAAAATCTTAGAACAAAAAGAAAAGCAACAATCAATGGAGAAAAAGTAGGTGAGTTATTTAGTCACAATAGAATTTTATGTATATTATTTCGCATAAATATCCTCTTCAAGTTCTTATTTAAAATAGCAAATAAGTATGATTTATTTTGAACAAGCAATACTGAGGATTTCGAAAAGCTCTTTGAAAGTAATATCGCGCCGTTAGTCTATCTTCAATGTATGCCAAAGGTTACTTCTGTGGGACGCCTATTTACTACAAGTCAAAAGATTATGTTCTAAATCATTGAAACAGTTACAGGTACTACATTTTGTATCATCATTTAAATTGAATTGTGTAAAAGTAGGGAGCTATGAACATTTTGCGGATGATTCGAGTGCTTAGTAATTCCTCGCTTCTGCATCTTGTCCAATTGAATAATATATTCTTGGTCGTTATGTTCTCTAAGATTTCGAAATATTTGTTTGAATAAAAGCTTTAATTAGTTCTTTTCATTTTCTTTCTGATAATACATCTATTGATGTCTTATGAGACAATCCAGTCGATGTGTACATAGGACTGTGTTATCGATTTTGCGAGACTGTCCACCCCAAAATTCCCCCTCCCCCAAAAAAAGCACAATGTAGATTGCTCTTGTTTATTTTCTTCTTGCCAATATACTCTTTTTACAAATCACTAATTCTACTTGAGTAATGAGAATTCTGTTTTGATGAGAAAATGATCGCTGTCAAATGAGAATTCTAAAATATAACTATTATTGTAGCTTGAAAAGGTTGATGAACATATTGTGAGAACAAATAAAAAAGATTTACTTACCCGTTAAATAAAAGAAAAAGAGGTAATCTTATTGAAATACTTGTATAATAACTTGACCTGAGTCTTTGTAGGCAAATGACACAAAAAAAGTAAGCCAACGCAAATTTTTAAGACACTTGACGAAATTTCTTGAAGATCTCAGCTAACCAACCGCATTCAACATTTATCTTAACAACCAAAAAAAAAAAACTACTTTTTTGATTAGATTGATTGGTTGATTGGTTTTAGGGGGGAATAGAGCAACAAAGGCTACTATCCTCTTTAAAGTACCTTTTTAATTCAATAGGTATCAAAATATTTCATCTTCTGCAAGAATGTCCTGAGTATTTGTTTACTAGCTGCTGACTTTAAAAAAAAATTCTTTGAAATTAAAAAAAGTACTTTGAAAATATTATTGCCTTGCGCCTATTGATTTCTATGTGACTGCGTCACACAGAAATCACCTCTGCAATAACAAGAATATGTTCCATATCATCAGTGATATGGAACATATTCTTGTGATTTATTACAAGTCACAAGAATATGTTCCAAATCACTGATATGGTTAAAAGTACTACAATTTGCATTATCACTTAAATTAAATTTGCACAAAAGCCCAGGAGTTATGTTATGATCATATTGCAGATGATTTAAGTGCTTGATATTTCCTTTCTTCTCTCATTTGTCCAGTTGAATATCATGTCTAAGGTTGGGATGTTTCCTAAAATTTCGAAATATTTATTTCACTAAAAGCTTCAATGGTTCTTTTCATTCTGTCTTTGAAAATATTACTATTCATGTCTTCTGGGGCAATGCAATTAATTTATAAATTGGACTCTGTTACCGATTTTGCGCAATTGTCCGTCTGTTCATTCACACAAAAAATGCAGTATCCCTGTATCCAAAAATGAATCATTTGATTCTGAAAATACGGCTGTATGAAGGTTTTACTGACTATTCTATGAGTGACTTTTGGTGATTTAATATTGCAATTTTTTCTAGTACAGATATCACAGAACAGAAATAGGACATAATTAACAGAATTTTGTTTAATTCTTTAAATTATCTAAAGCTTCGTGTATGGCTAGAGCTTCTGTTGCAAATGTAGAATTAATATATCATTTAAAGTATAGGTGAAACAGTCCTTTAGCGTGATACATCCTATTGATGTTATACTTCGATTTTTTGACTCAGCACCTAACTATTATGAAAAATTATGTGTAAAACCATGTTTCTCTATTTCGTCAAACCGTCCTCTTATCATTGAAGTTTGTAAATAAGATCTGAAAAGATATATATGATAGAAAAAATTATATCTAATGTATTATGTTTCCGGACATACCCAGTTAGAGAGATTTATAAATAAGGCCATCTAAATACATTGAATCAAAAGCACTCTTGATGTCTAAGCTGATTCTCAAGAAAAATTTTCTTTTTCTGTTTAGCATCTAGTATAGTATTGTGTATAAGAAATGTAACGGTTCTATTGTCTTTAAAGTTCCGTAATGTTGTGAATGAAGTTTTCGTTCTATAGCCAGAAAGTAAGAGATGTGATCAACTAAAATTTTTTCAATTGTTTTAAGGAAAACAGAGGTTAAAGCGCATGGTTTATACACGAATATATTAATTTTATCTTTTCAGGGTTTCGTAATCGGAATTATTATTTCATGTTTCCTAAACTGAGGTACTATGGTTGAATATAATCTAATATAAATGTTGAAATGAGAATCAATGTTGAAAATTGAAAGAGAAAAATGTTAGTTGAATGAGAATAAATATTGAAAATAATCTAGAACAACAAGTTGATTGTTAATCAAGTTTTTGAGGAAAGCGTCTGTAATCTGGTTTGTCCACCAGGAGTTGTGTTTTTAGATGTTAGTATAGCCCTATTTATTTCCGAGTTATAGAATGGCTTATGAAGTAGATTGTTCCCGTTGATGACCAAATTCAAAGGCATCTGTTCATGGGAAATAGGAATGACTGCAAAAAAGTCGGCAAATATATGGGCATGAATTTGATGTCGCGTGATATATCTATTATTAACTTGAAAAATATTTAAAATAGATTCTGAATTTTTATGAGTAGAAAATTTCTTCAGGATAATGTAAAAGGTTCTTGGATTAGATGTATTGTTACATATAGTGTGTCCCAGTTAATTCTCTTTTCAATCTGAATTCTTGTTCTAATCTACATTGTTGTGTGGAATTTATACCTTACAGAGTAGCAACGTTAACTTAAAGGTCATGTCCGTTGTCTCGAGGCCGGGGTTGTTTTCGTCGAGTCGTGATTTCGAGCCCTGATGCCACTATAGACCAACCAAGCAGCGGAGCTGATGTTTGTTAAATCTGGTGGAGGCCCAAGTCTTCCCAATGGCATGGCATGGAAATTTAGAGATGGAGGTTCCAGCTATGGTGTCATACTGACTATTGATTGAGGTTCAAGATTACAAGATCCATTGCCAATATCACCAGTGTGTGAAAATCCTAATTTTCATTTCATGCTTAAATTCTGTATTCATATGGCTTGTAAAATTTCCCAACAATTTTCATAAATATTTCAATATTTAGTTACATTTCTAAAATTTCAATTTCCATATTTTGTGCTTTTAATTATATATCTTACATGATATATATTTGTCTAGTGCTTTATTACTGAAATTTTCACTGTTCCTTTCTGTGTTTGTGTTTTCTCTGTCGCTGTTAGACTGTCTGCCTGCTTGAGTCATTGCATCATGATATCAGTATCCGGTCAGGAAATAATAACGTTAGTGGGGTGTAAATTGATATGCGAAGTATTAGAAAGATGACTTCAAAAATAACGTCGTTAGAACTATGTCGCATCTGTAAACAAATTGCTTGATTTTCTTTTCTTTTAATTTTCAGAATTATGCTTTATTCATTTGTTCTTTGCTCCAACATGTACTACTCTTGTTACCCTGTTGTAAAAATTGTAAGAAAAAAAAATTCTTTTTGTCAATAAATGTTGAGTGGGGGGAGGATTGTCTCCCGCGGGGTTCGTTTGTAACTCTGAGTTCTTTGGATGAGCTTGGTCCTCTTGGGCATTCTGCCTGTATTCCTTGTGTTGCTACCCAGTGTAACGTTAATAAACAATTGCACATTTGCGTTACTGTACATAAATTTAAATAAGCCTGAAAATTCACGTTATCGTGATGAGTAAGTATTTTAATTTTAATTTCTACTATTTCACATGTCATCCTTGTTATCTGACAGTAGTTCAAATTTACGAGTTCTGTCGCCACTAGTTAGTTTTCTTACTCAGGTACAAAGTTAATACAAACTATCTTTTCAAAGCACCACAGATTAAAACTCAAGTAGGCCACACTTATGTTTCCGAGAATTAGATAAGGAAATAAATTGACCTTCGATTGTGGCAGATATACAGTCGAAATCTTTCATAAATAAATGACTGACCTTTTAATCTTTATTTGCTTCATATATGCTATCTAGCTTTCCGAGATTGAGGTTCGAAACCGGATTTATACTGTCTGACAAGACATTTTAAGTTAAAGCGACGTGTAGTGTATTTAATGAAATGGGAAGTGATGATGATATGAAGAAAAACTTTAATGAAAATCTAAAAGCAATCGAATATCATAAAGAACTCAATGACAACTTAAAACTTATAAGAGTTTATTTTGAAGTAACATCTTCTTTCATTTATGATGTTGTCAAATCACGTAAGTAATTTGTATAATGAGTATATATGTATATATATATATATATATACTTTTATATATATATATTAATTTTGCTTTTATATAATAAGTTTTATGGTTACATATAGTTTAATAATATTTTATAACTTAAAGACAGCTGTCCTTTTAAGATATGAAAAGATATTACGTGAATGATATTTTCCAAATATAGCGCAAGAAATTGTTATACTGAAGAATTTAAATGCTTTATTACTTTGAAAAATTGTATTTTTGGATAAAGAATTTTATAGTTTTCTCCTTCATTAAATTCATTTTTGTGGAAAAGTATTCAAAATAGGATTGCTTTAAAGTTAAAGTTCTTAATGTGTTTTATTTGAAATACATTTATCTCTGAGAATTTAGCAAATGAATGATACAGCAGATGCTTTTTTTTTTTTTTTGTTTTTTTGCTTTTTATGTTTTCAAACATTTTCCTATAATATTTTTGAATGTAATATATTCGATTCACCAAAAATTTTAACTTTTAGTTATTGCTGTTTTCAAATAGTTCTCAAAATAGATAATCGTAATATTTACGTTATATGACATTAGCAGAAAGATAAACTTGAATGGGGAAAACTTGACAATTATTTGAAAACATTAATGTGCTATTGCTGAATATTATAAACTGTATGTATTTTAATTAGTTCTAATTTTCTATATAAATGTGTACAATCTTAAATTTTCGTTTGGGTTAGATTGTTGCGTAATATTTTGATATAATATTCTATAACATAGTTTTTTTTAAAAAAAATTCAATGTTAAATTTTCATTATTATAAAACACTAATTCCGTTTATACCCTATAATATAATAATTATTTTTTATTTGAGTTTTTCTCACTTGCAAATATTTATTAATTTTGATGTTCACACTGAAGTATAATTTATCTACTTTAATTTCATTATCCTCGAAATTTCCTTTAAAATTTATTGAATTAACATTTATTTCCTGTATTATAGATACATATTTTCAATTTATTTCTGCAAATCATCAAGTTTGTATCAATAGTTTTTTTCTGCACTTAAAGATCCTCTTAAATGGAAATCGAATTAAAAACATAAGTAATCAATTGCTACTAAAAGCACTTAATATAGTTTTTGTAAAATACTTTTTTAAATTACACAAATAAGAATAATCAAATAAGATAGTACAAAATAAGAAAAATCAAACAAATAAGAAAAGTCACATAAATTTCATACAATATATTCATTTGGGAAATTTATTTTTGAGTCTTTTTTTTCTTCTTAAAATCGTATCTCCAAATTGTTTAGCTGCAATAAAATATAGTCGATCCGAAATGTTTCTCCTGCCCCTCAGGTAAGTACCTGATTTATGAGTATCAATGCGCGATGGGTCTTTTCCTTTTCTCATTGGAGTTGTTGTTTCGGTTAAACAAGGATGAGATATGCGTTGTGCGCCCCAGTGATGTCCTGGCAATCTTTCTCCATTTTGACCTTCCTTCTTATAATTTTTTGTGCCCTTCATTCTTTTCATGCATTTACAGGGATGTGTATGTTTATGATGCACTTCATTTTGAAAATTTGTGCATGTTTGGTGCAGCTCGGCCAAAGACGGCCTTGGCCGTATAAAACCTATCAATCACTCTTTTATTTGAATTAATTAATTTAATTAATTTTTATTTACTTTAATTATTATATTACTTATTTTCAATTAATTCCTTTATGATCGCCAAGTATGAAACAATATTCTATAAAAAAAATTTGGTTGAGTATCATGGAAGCATCGTCAACTGAAAAACAATGTTTTGGTAAAAATTAAGAGACTCAGAGCAGGCAACATTAGTTACAAAATTTCCCTTTTCTGAACTTTCTCCCATTGTTCACTTAATTATGTAAATGCTGTTAACTCCTCAGAACTCCGGAACTCCTTCAGAATATCATAATGCTAATAAAAGGTTACAACAGGTATTTCAAAAGTGGTGATGTGATGTGATTGTTTATTAACGCCACAACACGAGTATTATTGGTGATTGACCTCATAATTTTGAACCTCATTGAAGTGAAGCGATCGGCACATGAGTTTGCACTACCCGCTTCAAAGTTCCACACCAAGCAAATGAAAGACTTGAGACCTCTGACCAACAGGCAACCTTGATCACAGTTCAATAACAGCATCAAACATCATTCAGAAACTCGCTCACTTATTGACCTGAAAACAAAGACGGCATCTGTAAAATCAAAACAGAAATTTCTTTCCTCTCACCACACTTTCAAATTCTTCCGCACACTTTTTTCTATTTTTTAACTACTAAACGTTTATGTTTCTGAAATTTTATAGCTTTTTTTAAAAAAATTCAAAACCTTCCCGACTTTTAAAGGAACTTCGTAGCCATGGATGACTTAAGTGAGCAATACTTGAATTTACCATGATTTATAATGCTCTTGGGGCGGTCGCGAAACGGCAGCGTAGATTCGAACCCTGGTCCAAGGGATCCGAAGGCGACGGGCCTACCAATCAGGCCGAAGAGATATCCCCTCGGGCTGGTTTAGTAAGGCCTTTTAACCAGTGGCGCTGCTGTAGAATGAAGTCGCTACACTCTTAGGAGTGTCCCTGTTCAAGCAGGTATAACAGGCAGTCATGAATAATGTTGGGTGACTTATAATTTAGATTTTAGCGAGACACACACACCGCACCTTGATTTTCTAATCATATAGTTATGATGCGGGACTTTTCACACCATTTTTTACTTTAATGTCATCGCTTTTAAATTTATGAATTTCATATTCAGATTTCACATGTTAAATTTTCATATGTTCACCATTAAACAATTAAACAAACTTTCGTGTCATTAACTGTAATTATTAGAGCATGGCTCTGTTAAAAATTCGGAATTTTAATTTCTTTGCAGTCAAACATTTCGAAATATATATATTAAAAATCTGATTGAACCAAATGTTTACGAAGTTGTGCAATATCAGAGTAGAAATTTACTTTATTGTACTGATGCAGATTTGAAATTTGAATGATTATGATTTGATTGACTTTCTACACTGAATCAGAAGTGATGCAGTGTAGAAATTATGATTTAAACATAATGTAGGAAAAAATTAATATTTGTAAATTTCATTTACCGCAACAAATTATATTTTTATTCAAACTGTGATCCATATTTGCGAAATAACAAAATAAAGAAATACGAACATATTTAGGAATGGAAGAATGCTTGCAACATATAGATTCTGATCCTTTAAAATATTATTTAAAAAGTAGGACTAAAATTGAAGTAATTTGACTTTTAAAACCACTATTAAAAATAGCTGAAACCTTAGGTTTGAATGCAGTTTTTCTCGTACCTTCTCGATATATTTTCTTTCAATTTAGGTCGATTTGAAGGGGAAAAGCTGTTAGAAATAGGAAGCGGTGCAACTGTACACAATATAGCCTCTGCAAGTGCCTACTTCCCGATCATTGTGCAAAGTGAGTTTGTAGAAGATAATCGAGAGGCTCTTAAAGATTGGGTCAAGGGGAATTCGCCACTGGACTGGTCGGAGTTTCTTAGAATGCCAGCTCGACTGGAAGATTTTAAGGGGTAAGGATTGTTAAACGAAACATTTAAAACAATTATAATAATTATACTATGTGTGGCTATTAAATAACTTGACTGACGCTGACAAAGAAGAAGTAAGCATGCGCAAATGCCGGCGAACGACAGCTATTTAGCGTAAGGCCTTCTAATTCAAATGCAGAACCTCTTACTTCTATAAACAGTTCCGTACAGCTGTAGCCTTCGTTCCCATTAGAGTTATTTTATTTTTGTTTCGCTGGAAAATGACAAGTGAACAAAGAGTTATTGTGAGATTTCAAATGAAACTTTTGAATATCGCTACTGACACTTATCGTTTATTGAAAGTAGTGTATGGCATTAAATGTTTATCACATGCTCTTGTTTTTGAGTGATTTAAGCGATTTTAAGATGGCAGAGAAGTCGTTGAAGATGATTCACTCCCTGGTTAACCTCCCACATCAAAAACGGATAACAATATCGAAACAATCGATAATCTGGATTTATCTGACAGCTCGGGTAAGAATTCATGCAATTACTGATACTGAAGAAATTGACAAGAATCCGTATGGAAAATATTTCCACCTAGGCAATGCAGCTGCTTTTCCACATTGTCTGTCAAGAGGTTTCTAACCGAGTACAAGATCCCAGTGTTTGTGCATCCACCTTATTCAACGCATCTTGAGCAAAGAGATTTCTGAAAGAAGGAACTAGAATTGAGTTTTTGAAACTATGATACAGAAAACGGCACTCATCCTGAAGGAATTGACAAAAGACATGTAGGGATAGAGGAGGGGTGTTTATTCTTAAGATGATAATAAGTAAATATGTATGACATAAAAATAAAATGTTTTACAGCTTTAATTTTGTTATTTAACAGTCACACCTCGTATATGACAAATGGAATTTTACAATTCAGATACATCTAATAAAATCTGAAGAATGTGCTTGTAATCCAGTTTTTGTTTTGAGATGTCATTTTGGAGAATGAAGTCAACTGGTAGGACTTAAATATCTCTATTCCGTTGAATATTATCATCATGTTACATTACCTTAAACACAGAAGCAATGTACAGCAAATGGGAGGCATTAGCAAAGCGAGATACAGAGCAAAAAAAGAAAATGCCCATGAACTAATGCTTGACTCCGTGTGTGTTTATACTTGAGAGAAACACGGTTTTCACTTGTGGGAATCGGGATATTACGTGAAAGTAAGAGTAGGTTTAAATATGCGAAATTAGATTAAAGTTAAATATAACAAAATTTAAAAAGTAGGTGATAAAATAAATTTATCACATACATAAAGGAGAGGATCGTTTGACTTGAGGAAAAATATCTGTTCATGTCGCGGAGTGTTTTAATAGTTTCTTTCGTATGATTTCCAAGTTGGGATAATAATAAATTGTATGGATGGTAATAAATTGCACATCTATATTTTTTTTACTTTGCGTGTACAAATAGAAGCTAAATACATTTGAATCAAAAGTGCAACTGAAACTTTACATAAATTTATTTAATGCATTAGAAATTTAGAAATGCATTTGATACATTTAT
>BMAW01095222.1:10783-46746 GCA_019974015.1 Nephila pilipes
TGCATTAGAAATTTAGAAATGCATTTGATACATTTATTTAATGCATTTATTAAAAGGATCAGAAATAATGGTGGCCCAACATTCTATTGAGAATTGTAAGGATTTTGTATTTTGACCAATAAATTTTTTTTTATAGAACTCGCTCTCATTTCTTAATAACTTCTTGTACTTGGAAAGTACTGACTTAATTTGAAATTTCATTTCAGTCGGACCATTAATTTTAGATGTAACTTTTTTTTTTGACGCTGAGTGTTTATAAAGACTGTTTCAAAACTCATGTGTAAAAATTTAAGAGCTAAGAGAAAATAGCTAAGCAAACAATTCTTACCATTCAATGCATAAACGGAGAACAAGTGGTGAACCACTAGACGATTCTGTAATGGAAAGTATAAAGCCCATGTTTTTTTGCACATCGCAATTTCTGCCACGGATTTCAGGATTCAGGGCATTTTCCTGATTACTGTACGCTGTCATGCCTCCTAAAATCCGCAGTAGAAATGACAATGTGCAAAAAAACTCTCTCTTTGATTCCTATTACAGGGCCTGTCAAGAATTCCACCGCTTGCTTTCCACCAGTGCATTGTACGATGAAAATTGCTTCTTTAAATGTTTTCGACCACTCCTTAAATTTCAAAACTTCCATGAGTTTCGAAATACCCCATATATATATATATATATATATATATATATATATATATATATATATATGTTCATTATTTTTATTTTGAAAAAAAAATTCATTATTTCTAAGCAATTTAAAACTATTATAATAAAAAAGCTATATCCGTAGAAATGTAATATCTCCAAACAAACATATTGCTCAGTATCTGCGTACGACGCACGAACGATAGATATCGTGGTTTACATTGACTACAAGTCAGCATAAATCGCCATTCGTCCTGATCGCTGCATGCCATTTACATCAACCCATCGACGACACAGTTTAAGGTGGTGTCAAGAACACAAACACTTAATATCTCATCAATAGAGTCGCGTTCTGTTTACTGAAGGGATTTGTTTCAGTCTGAGCAACAATTCTCAATGCCATTTGATATGGAGGAAGGTAAAAACATGATTTCATCCCACTAATATCAGGGAAAGAGACTGTTCAAAAGGTTCTGGAGAGCTTGGGTGGGGAGGCATTATGTTGATTAAATGAACGGTGTTCAATATTTTCGATAGTGCCTCACTTACTGGACAGACAACGCTACTGTAAAGAAATTATTCTCCCACATAAGCGCGTCTGTTCCGAGGTGACTTTGGTCTGGACTTTAATTTTGTGGATGACAAAGAACTTCACACAGGAACTCAGCTGTTATAAGCTACTAGAACATGGGGATATACGCAGAATGGATTGGCCATCTTTCTCCCCTGATTTAAACACCATCAAATATGTGTGGGAAGCCTTAAGGAGACGCCTATCAACAATATCATATACTCCAGGGAAAACAAGACGGATGAAAGACGAGCTCCTGGAAGAGTAACAATTCTTACCTGAACAGCTGCTGGATAATTTGATACAGAGTATGAAAAGACAGTGTCACGGAACTGTTGCAGTTAGTGAAAGTCATATCTCTTACTAAAGGACTTTGGTTTGTTGTTCTTCCTCATGACCAGACATTGTTTTTTACTAACACCCTACTATCCATAAAGCTTTTATCTGCTTTGTTCCATAATGTATGCTTATGACAACCATTTTGTTAGTATGCTTTCATCAACCTTTAAATGCTACATTGCGCCTCTGTAATGTGAATTTCATATCACCCAGTTGATTTTTTTTTTTTTTTTTTTGAATTACGGTGCAATCTGAAAAGTTGCTTAAGTCTCGCATACTAGTTTATATACTAAGAAATATACGTGTGGCTTACACTATTTATCCGTTTGTAAACGAAATGTAGACAGATGACAGATTTGAAACTCATGATAATTCTGATATTAGAATATTAGTATGATATTTAAGCTTTTTTGTATAAAGAAGATAAATTGATTTTTAAAAAAAAGAATTGGTTAGAATTAGATTGTATTATTATACTGAAATATGTCAGAAAAAATTATCGGAAACATTTGTATGCTGTTTATTTGTTTATGAATTTATTACTCTTTTTATGTTTTTAATAGCGACGTTCATGAAGTTGTAGCAAAGTTGGAGGACCGGATACGAAGTAGTGTGAAAGCTGTGGTGCATGCTGACATCTTAACTGATGGTGTTCTGAACCTTGATGAAATTCCAGACGAAGCTACTCCTCCATATGACTTGATCATCTCAATACTATGCCTCGAAGTCCCGTGCGCTAATTTTGGAAGTTTTGTAGATGTATTAAAGCGTTTAAATAAACTCCTCCGAAAAGGAGGAGGCATCATAATGAGCTCATTCATTGATTGTGACAAGTGGATTGTCGGTACTAAGGAGTTCCCTAATCTTAAAATTTCTATGAAGAATATTTTAAAGGCTATGGATATGGCAGGGTTTGGCAATCACGACGTAAAAAGCTTTTCCCCATTAAATTCTACTAACCCTCCACCATATGGTGGGTTTTACTATTTAGTATCTGAAAAACTTTAAGTTTGCTCTACAAAAACACTATCTGATTCAATTTTATTAACAGTCGATAAAATTAAATTCATCCGCATAAATAATTTCATTATGATCATCAAGAGTTTATTTTCTTGTTATATTAATAAATAACTAAAAGGCTGATTCTTTACTTTGCCTGAGGACAATCAAGTAAAATAAGTTCTTATAATGATTAAAAAAAAGCTTCTATAAAATATGTAACGAAATTTTAAGAATGGAATAAATAAAAACTAAATCAATTTTAAAGTGTTTTGTTTCTCTGATTACACAAGCATGGATAAAAATATCCCAGCGTACTTTACAAAAATAAGAAGTAGGGGTATTTAAAATTATGACTTAACTTGTACTGCATCTCGGAAAAGATTAGAATGAATTATTACGTAATTTATTTTAGTAACGTTTCACTCTGATGCATTCCATGCTTCATTTGTCTTTTTTTGTGATTAATTCTGAAACTTAAACATGAATTAAGTCGATTTTTGATGGTCATTTAACGTGTTTTAAGATTGATTTTTATTAGAATTATGTTCTATTGCAATTTTATTTTCGAATATTTTACATTAAATTAAATTACTGGTTATTCTTATGGTTCTGTTTATTCTTTAATAATGTGATAATATCCATATAAAATTATTATTAAATTACTTAATCAAAGTAAAATATTTTATATATATTAAATACAAAAAAGGGGCAAATACTTCCAATCTAATTTAATATCGTTTTGAACAAATCTTTTAATTAAATAAGGACAAAAATAATTGCCTAACGCTTTGATTTACGAAATTTTAAACTTAAGCTCTCTAAACAAAAAATATTCTCTTGCAAAAACAATTAATCAAAATTTTATCCACCGTCTTTTAATAGTACTATTAAATGAGATGCTCTGAAAAAGATTCACAAGTTTTAAAATAATGTTAAATAACTATGAAAAACATTATTAGATTCGGGTAGAGAATGGATGAGTCTCAGAACAACTGGGCTAATATATGCTATGATATTATTAAGAAACAATATTATATTATATATATGAGGGTGTTCAAATGAAAAGTTACGAAATGTCGTAACAACGTAACCGTTAACATATTTGCCTATGCCGCCAATGGGAGAATGTAGTTAGATATCTAGGGATGCGAATGGATTCTCCGGCGGGGATGGGAGAATGAGCGTGCGTGCTCATGCGCAGGAGAGAATAGTGGATCTTATAAACAGCTCCATCGAAATGCCGCGGTAATGCATTTGAGGACATGATGGCGTTTGCAATGCAAAATTCGACGATTGAGGAGCAGCGTGGCATTATCCGATTTCTGACCGCAGAAGGTATAAAACTATTCGCTATTCATCATTGGATCGTGACCGTAAACTAGGAATACTACGTTTCCGACATGTCAGTGAGATAATGGAGTGCCCATTTTTGTGAAGGCCGTAACAGTTTGGTTAATGACCCGAGACCCGGCCAGGAAAACACATTCATCACGACCGATCACATCGACAAGGTGGAATTGGGAAGCACTTCAATTCAGACGACGAACTCACGGATTCTGCGAAGGACAGGTCGCATCACAGTTACAGGAATGATGGGGACATGGAATCCTTCGACTCATTAATCAATGGGATCGTTGTGTTTAGGCTTATGGTGTATACTTTGAATAACGTCTTCATTTATACCTACAGTGTCGTTTCGTATTTTTTCATGTGAAAACCTCGTGTAGTTTCAAATTGAGGTATGTAAAAGTTCTCTGAACATTAAATTCGTTCCCTTCAACAATGTAATAACCAATATAATTTAATAGTATATCTATTCCTTTTTTTTTTCCAAATTTTAAGGAAATGATCGAAATTTCTTATATATATTTTTACAAACATATCCAGTTAAATATGACCTCTGTGAACCTTTGAATTTATTTAAAAATCAAATATTCATTTGGCAGCAAATGACTGTCAAAACGAAATGAACCTATGAATCGGTGTTAAACTTGTTTTGTCGCCATTTAACAGATGACACCACACAATGGCAGCACTAACTTACCATCTTGAAGTCTGTCTTCAAACAACACATCTACTTTTTGTACCGTATTCTTAATGAATCTGATAGAGGAATCAATGGACAAAATTAAAGCCGAGCTAAAATATAAAAAATTCACTCCAATTAGAAGTCATTAACACTTTTTTAATAAATATATAAAGATGAAGAACTATATAGGAACATCTCAGACGTGCCTTTCTGTTTAGATGTTGGAGAAAGCGAACGATTGCATAGTTTGATAAGGTCCTAAATTCTCACGCCGGTGGTATATTTGTCTATGTTTTTGAAGAAAACACATCCCCTCCGTCCATAATTTTCCGTTCAGAAACCGATCTTGTAGATATAAGTGAGCCGAATAACCTAACATCAGTAAAGAAATTTGAAGGTAAGGTATATTCAACGACAACATTGCATTCGGGGATCTCAAAGAAGAATAGTACACTATATTCCTATATTTCATATCGTAAAAATCGCAGAACTGAAAATAATACGTTGAATACAGTGATTCCTAATATTGTACACACAATAGGATACTTCTTATCATCTTCCGTGTTACTAACAAACGTATTCAAGATTCGATATTATATATTTAGGTATATATACCCATAGCCATAAAAATTTGGGCATGGTACATAAAAATAGGTACATGTCAAACAGATATGTAAGGGATTAGAAATGCAGCGTGATTGCGCATTGCGCAATTCCTCAATAGGGCGTTGAACTTCATTCTCCTTGGATTACGAAACAGGTAAACAGAGCTCGTTTGCGTGTATTTAATTTGTTGCAGAGGGACTCTTTTTAACTAGAGATGCCATTACGCCGCCATCAGAGACAGTGCGAGTAGCTGTCAGAATTCGTGAGAGGAAGAATCATAGGGATGATGGAAACCGGGTGGTCATCTCGGCGAGTAGTTCACCTCCTGGGCTGTTCGGACTTTTCTCTAAGATGCGGTAGTTGCTGGGATCAATGGACAAGATCGAGGTCTGTTACATGGTAAACAGAATGAGGACACCCTCGACCGACCAATATTCTAGAAGTCCTTCGCATCATATGACACACACGCATATTTTTTTTCCTTGGAGGGCCATTTGATCTAGGATAGGAAAAAATAGGATTTGAAAGCTTTATCCTACTCCAATTTACAAATTTTTACTTTATATCAATTTTATCACAATAGAAACGTCTTAATAAGATATGGAATGGTGAGGTAACCATTTTTTTTCTTTTATTTCTAAAATATATTCTATGAATAATAAACAAAAACAACAACATTTTAAATTATACCAAATGAATAAATGAACATTTTAATGATTTGACTATGATTGTTTCTTATTGCAGAACATTTTTACGTCTAAGAATAATTGTTGAAATCTGCAACCTAATGCCTTATTCAGCATTCAATCTGTTTCAGTATTTTGATTTTGTCGCAACGTACAAAGAGAATGATTTTTCGCATACATATGTTGAAACATATGACATTTCTCAACTTTTTTAGTAATATCAGTATGTTCTTTTCCAATGTCAATCCAAAAAAGCGTAATATCAATTTGACTAAAATTTAATTTCAATTGATTATCCGTTGATATATCAATTTGTTGTTCTTTTTCTTTTATTGGGAGTTTGGTGGTGTCACAATCTTGAGAAGGATTTTGAATCCAAAACAATTTTTTTTTGAAGTGGGAAATTTTCAAGAAATGTTTTTTGCAGTCCTAATAAATGATGGACCAAGTTAATTTTTATTGGGATTTGAGTTACCATCTATTAAAATATTATGCAAACTAATAAAACATTCCATATCATCTTACAAATTATAATCTCAATTATAAATTATAATCTCAAATTATAAATTATAATCTCAAATTATAAATTATAATCTCAAATTATAAATTTCAATTTTAAAATATTAGCGTCAATTTTACCTTATACTTTGAAAAAAGTGAAATAAGTGTCCAAATAAGTGGGCAATTCTTCTCCTGAGCCAAAAAAGGGAGACTAATGTGTGACTTAATACGTCTCGATTAATGTATTTGATGCAAGTTAGTTTTACGAAATTTAATTTTTTTATCCTTAAATATATATTAATATTCATTTTTACAAGCAAACTGCTTTTAAGAATTTTATCTTTTATAAAATTTAAAATTTTACTAAATATTTGGCGTTTTGATTAATCAAATAGGGATCTCTTGAGGAACCTCTGTCAAACTCCCAGGTTGAAGACCTCTGCCATAGAACATGGGGTCGCAAACCACGTTGTGAGAAATTAATTCATGAAAACCTAATAGAGACTCTTAATTCCGAAGAGATGAAAGGTGAATGTCAGTTGATCACTGAATCCATGTACTGTGGATCGTTGGAATGTCTGTCTCTGACACCATGGTTTCTGTTGTTCTCTCTTAGCAGATATATGCAAATGTGTATAATTTCACTATTAAGTTAACTTTATTAATTGGTAATAATTAATTGTTACAACACGGAAGGAGTAAATTAGCGTTAATAAGGTTGTAAGCCCATGTAGAATTTAGCTGTCTATTTCATTGAGTTTTGTAATGGTTGACTACACGCACCATAAATATGCTGATATTTATATTCCTGGTACTGAATGTACGGTCGAAAGAAATTTAACGCGTTTTTTCAGTAGTTGAAAGGTATCCTAAATCGCAATGCAACAAAAAATGTGACCATCTGATTGAGAATTGCTTCTTATATTCACCTGCTGAGTGCGCAGTTCCGATGCGCTGTAGCTCTCGCTATTCATTCATTTTACATCATAATTTAATCATTTGCATGTTCAGTCCAAATGTCTTCGTATACAAAATTTCGTTACAATCAGGAAAATCCTTTATGCTTCGTTTTTTTTTGTGTCATAGAGTGTGTGTATGTATGTATATATATATATATATATATATATATATATTCACACAGGAAAATATGTTAAGTTAAAGTAACTGAGCTATAATGCAATTGTGACTATTAGAATCAAATTAAAAATGATGAATGAAAAATCATTATCGTAAGCAAAAAAAAAAAAAGAATTATGCAAAAAATAACAATTATTTTTTAAATAAAACTGAAATTAACATGAGAATAAAATAACTGAGAGGAACACTTAACTAATACGAATTTGTAAATGAAGGTCATATAGTAAACAACAAAAAAAAATAGGGAAAGAAGAAAATGAAAAAGTAAATTCAGTAGTACAACCATCCCACTCAGAAAAATCTTCATAATTAAGGAAGATGGTACCAATAATTAAGAACAACAAGACAAGACAACTAATATCAGAAAGACAAGTTATAAAATTATCATAAGAGTATAGAGACAATTTATAAAAATTTATCAAGTAAAGATATAAATTACTTAATTCCAAAATCGAAAAGGACTATATAAAATTAATAGAAGATAATTAGAACCTTAATCTAAAAAATATCCTCTTTGTACAAGATCTAAACAATTATAGATATTGAGGGGAAACAAGCATTCTTCTGTTAAAGTAGATGAAATAGTAACTAATCATGCCTTCTACGTTTAAGATGAAATTTAATAATTTTCCAATCTAATTAATAGCAATTAAATATTTTAAACATTCAATAAAAATTTCAAAAATTATTAGCATTAATAAAAGAAATGAACTAAATAAAAACTATAAACATAAAAACTATTAAATGTTTTAAAGAAGTTTTAAATTCTAATTATAGAATTATAGAAGCAAAAATTAATTCTATTTTATAATTTTTGAAAATTAAATTTGTTTTTAGAAATTTTATAAGAAAATTATCTTGAAGGCAAATATTGGGAAATTTAATTAAATTTTTCCTTTTATCGTAAATATTACTACAAAATTTAAATATCAACAATTTTTAAATTAACATCTAAGTTCTCAGTAATAAGAACAATTTAAATAAGGAGAATGAAATTAATTAAGAATTTAATAAGAAGAATGGAATTTAATATTTTAAGAATAATTCAAATAAGAAGGATGAAAAAATGGAAAAAAGAAGGACAAATTTAAATAAGAAAGATGAAAAGATAAATAAGATTTGACATATGGGTTAGCATTATTTGGAAAAATTATTAAGGAATCTATATAACTAAATGTAATAAAATTATTTTTTTTCTGTTGTTTTGTTCAGAGTAGGTAAATATATATTAACAAGGCGATTACTAGTTCTATTACCTAGTGGTATTATTTAATATATTGGGTTCGGTGTACCCTCCTTCAGAATTTCGCCCGTAGATAAAATAGCATACCTGAACAGGAAATCCAAACCAAATTTCCTCCAACTAAATTTAAAGTAATGTCACACCGTAATTTAACACTACCTTCCATGAACTATTAAACGGTAGACAGATGGCGCCACATGCTCTTTTTGGAATCGCAAGCACGAAAAGTGCTAGCAGGGAAGGCGAGAGACGTCTTTAGCAGAATGATGGAGTGATGTTCGTGAATCTGTGTTTTATATATGTTTTGTATCTTGTCTTGTGTAGTGGAACGTGTCAAGTATTAAATAATATATGTTCCTAACACCATCCCGGCTATTCGTTATTTTGCTCTGAAATAATAACAACATTGGAAAGATACAGTATTTATTTGTTGCTTTATTTCACAATTTTTACTTCTAAGTCCAAACACAGAATCAAGCGATTTATCGAATGTAAAACTGTTTAGTTTTTAGCTTTCAACTTAAATTTAATTCTTGAATTAGCATTTAGTTTGTTTTTAGATTAAGGACTAAATATACGTAAATATAATTAACGGAATAAATAAACAGTTAAGTCATATTAACTTTTTAAAGAAAAAACAATTGTGTCCTCTTGTAGACACAAACACAAGCATATATATATATGTTTATTAACAAGAAGATTTTCGAAATCTGACTATTAGCAAGAAGAAAATTGAATTACAATAGATGCTGATGTTCATGATGATATATTTTCAATTCCTGAAATATCTCAAAATAATTTTTAAGGCCAAATAAGAGGTTCAAAAAAGTCGCACACTCGTATATATATATATATATTTTAAATAAATTACATTAAAGCAAAAAAAAGGCAAAATATAAGAAAAAAAGTAAATGCTCCTTTTTTACTAAGGAAAGTACGACTAAGATCCAACGGCATGTCCTTTACAAATATACAAACTTCTGACTCGTGCAGAGTATTTGTTTAAATATAGCATTTGTGTGTCCTCCAGAACTAAGGTCTGATAATTATAATGAAAAAAATAATTCAATACAATAGAAGATAAAATTTGGATCACCAGACTTCAGAAAAAAGGAAGACTTTGGCTGTGAAGATGGATTATAAGACAAATTGAGTTATTTATAATATGTGGTAAAGAGAGATGGAGATGAAAACATAAATTAGCAAAATGTTGTTTCCGCCCGGGTACCTTATACGTGTGAAGCACACAAGATGACCACTATACTATAGAAATACATTCCTATATTGTAGGAGCACACATCGATTCTCTTGAAATAAATCAATAAGATGCATTTTAGATATTTTAGGCGCCCTTCTTCGGTCAGTTAATGTTAAGTGCTATTATCTGCTTCTTAACATTATTTCTTTTGTTTATTAACTTAAAATTATACAATTACAATTATGTCTACTAATCATTAATTCAAAATAAATTTTGAATGTTGGTAGTGTTAATTCTGCCTACATGATACTGAATAGATTCATACATAGTGCGCGTGTTTGTCTCGGTTAAAATGTACATAAAATATGACATACCTAAAACTTTTCTGGGTGATTTGTTGATTTATACTTTTAAAGCTAAAAAAATTTAGCTTATAAGATATATTCATCAAGAAAAAGAAAGAGAAATATCATCATTAGGTTTGCCATAGATTGTTTGATAATTTCAGCAACATGATGGAATTATCATTATCACAGATAGAAAAAGTGCATAGAAATTGCAAATTACAAAATGAAATAGAGATTTTTAAATTAATTTTTCGACGAAATGTATGGGGGATGGAACATTTAATCAGTGCTATAAAAATTAATCAATTAAAAAAATCTGTCAATTAAACTCAAAGACATTACACAGATGCTTACAAAAAATAAAAATAATAAAACATTTAGCAATCGCTTAGAATTAAAGCTGATATATACTAGTATATGAATACGAATCTAGAGAAGAAAAATATTTCATAATGACAATACAAATTATGTGCTATTGATTTTTCTTCTTCTTTAGCACGTTACTAAATTCTGAAACACTTTCATTCATATTTTATGCTTTCGGATATACTTTGACAAATATGCGTTTAATGGTAGTTACTCATGGCATAAATGTAAATGCTTTCTAAGCTGGCCTTTTTTCTTTCAAACAATTCTGTTATAGGATGTTTTGAGACCGACTAAACGAACATTTGAATTTTCTAAAGAAATTAATTAGTATAAAGAATTAGAAAATTTGATTGGAGAATTCTTCAGAAAGAGAAAACGTACACACACACATACGCATACACTCATATGTGTGTGTGTGTGAGAGAGAGAGAGAGAGAGAGCATAGGGATTTCTCAAACAATCTTTTTGTTATCTGTTGTTTTGTTATCTTTTGTTATCTTATTAAAATCGCACTTAAATCCAACGAGGAAGGGGAGGGCATTTTGGAAACGCTAAGAAAAATAGCGAAATGCGTTAACGAACGAAAAGCGGATTTTGGCACAAGTGCTTGAAAGTCCTGTTTTTCGACTAACGAACGAGCATCAGCCCCGGCTACACAGCGGGTCTTTAACGGACAAGGATCGAACCCGCGACTGAACGAAAACAGCCGACCACTTACTAAAACCATAATCCTCTAGGCTTCCGCAGCCACGTAAATTACTCAGCATAAACGTAACATACAGGAATTTATTTAATCCTTTTGTAGCTTCAGATGTAAATTACTTTTAAAATTGTCAGAATTTAATTAATTCTAATTCAGACTGATATAAGTTGGATAAGTTTTGATTAAATGTTGAAAATTTGTGTTTATCGTATTTTTTTTTTTTTTTTTTTTGCTTTGTTTTATATTTCCTTTATTTTCTCTCCCTTTGTATTATGCGTAAGTCTTCCTCAAGTTTCTCTTTTTATTCCTATGATTAAAATAAAATTTTAAATCTTTCACAGTAAGATTGCATTGTAAAAAAGAAAAAAAATTGTAAAGATTGTTTCGATTGCAAAAACAGATTACATTATATATATATTTTTTAAATATCGACTTTTTTCAATAGATGGCGATTCTTGTCACTTGTGGGGGAGGAATGATATCCAGTATCAGATCTTGTTACTATGGTAACCCGCGATGAGCCCAGACAGAGGTAAAACGGATTTAGAATCAACATGTTTTCGCAGTTTGCATTTATGGAAAGTAGGAGGAGAAATCAAGACTTTGCAAGCAATTTCATTAATTTCAAACTCAATGTAAATTTAGAAGATATAATTTTATTTCATTATATTCAGCTTTAAATCTATACATAAAAAGAACGAAACTTACACTGTGATTGTGAGAGTCTAGGAGTAGTATAAATTTTATTTTCTGCCAGTGTTTATCAATACTTTTTAGTTAGGACAAGTAATAATTTTTGTTGTTCATAAATAAATGGCTATTAATAGAAATATTTGTATCATATAATCGTTTGTATATAATGAAAAACTAATAATTTTTCACGTACTTTCTCATTGAGAAGTTATTATTCTACAACATTTGGGAGGAATAGAGTATTTTTTCTTTCAAACTATATCTGGAGGTGTCGTAAAATCAAAATTATTACTAAGAAATAACCAAGATATCTAGATAAAATTCCTTCTGTATATTAATCGATTCTTAAATACATAATGTTGTAAACTACAGCTCTAAATGTTGAATTTTTTTGGCGAATTATTGGAAATCAAATAAAAGATAGAGTTTAATCTTGTGATTTATATAAAGAGAGTTTTTCGAAAGATTAAGAAACGAGGGGAGAAATGTATAACATTGTATAAGTGACTATTAATTGGTTTATCATGGAAGATCTTAAAAATTTGGTTAAGATTGTTGATAATAATGTCAAATTCATTTTAAAATTTCTTACAAAATTTAACATTACATTACCTAGGTACGTGAAATTCTCTTCATTTAGATGAAAAACTTTTCTTAGTATAAAGATGTATTTTCAGTCAAAAAAATTAAATCTGCAAAGCAATTGAGATTATTTCTTTCGAATAAAAATGTTTTTATAACCTAATTTCATTCGAGATTATATGTATAGTTTATTCTGAAAACAATTTATATAAACTAATTTTAAAATGAAAAATATCAAATAAATACAAAAATTTAATAGCACAAAAGTAAGTATGCAAACAGAAACAAGGAATTTAAAAATTGAATAATTTTTTCATAATTCTTTTGGAAAGAATCTAAATTAATGATTAGTTGTGTATCATCACACACCTTTAACTTTTATCACTACTTTTAATCTTGTTTCATCAATTTCATTAAATTTTGAGTGACAGAAGATGGTATTTCCCCCCACACTTTCTAAAGTGACAGTATAAGTCTTGTGGTCCTGTCGCAAGTCGCAGCCGGCGTTGTTTCCGTTGAGTAAAGGGTTCGAACCCTGATGTGACTAAGCGAACCACCATGTAGTGGGAATGATGCATGTTAAAACTGTCGAGGCTGCAGGTTCTCCCATAGGAGGGATGTGGAAATTTTGAAAGGGAGGTGCCAACGAAGGTGTTGTCATCGTCTCTTGATGAAGTTCAGAATTGTGAAGTTAATCGCCAATAGCCCTCCTGTTGTCTTTCTACGACGTTAATGAAACAGTCGATTAATACAGCTACTCCTTCAAAAGTACTCTTCAGAGAACATCCTTATTTTTGATGTCGTGCGTTTTCTAATTTATCGAACAAAGTAGTCTGATAAATATTTAGTATGAATTGTACCTCATGACTGGGGAGTTATTTAGAACTGTTTTCGAGCATTGTACAGCTGTCATTCCTACCTAATTCGAGCAGTACGTTTTGGATCATTATCTTGTTAAAAGTTATGTGATCTCTCAAGTCCTAATTTAGAAGCCTTTTAGCGTAAATTACTTTCAAAATATTTAGATAGCTGTATTGATTCATTATTCCATTAATTATTTCTAATTTGCGTACACCAACTACTGACATACAACTCTAAGCCATATTCAAACCTTTGTAATGTTCTACAATTCTTCTCATGTTCTGTAATTCAAGCTCTATACTTCGTCTTCTCCAAGCTTTTTTTGGTGTCTATCTTAGTAAATGGTAATTTACTTCATTCCGAAAAATCACAGATTTAAAAAAAGTGTTGCCGAATCTTTTCATTTTACTTTGCAAAATCATGTCTATTTTTGTGATTAGCTTTGTTTATAAACGGTTTTCTTCGTATATTCTAACAATGGTATCATACCTTTTGTATTATACGACAAATTGTCTCAGAATTGTGTGACTTACCAAATTTGAACTTTTCTTTACTTTTCCATTTCGAAGCACTATTATTTTCATTTTTCTTCACTTGTTTCACATTAATTTTGACCTTCTGAAACAGTAAATATGCTCTTAGAGCCCTATTCTTACTCCGTTTTGTGTATACCTTCCAGCTTGGAAATTTTTATCAGATTTTTACACTACCTCATTACTTTTTCCAATGATTTTAGAGATTTACCTTTGAGAATTGCTTTCTCCCTGTACATAGTTTTATGATTAAATATTTCAGGTTTTTTGAAAGGGCTTTTTCTCAACGAACTATTGGTAAATAAGAACCAGATCTACTTACTAATTTGAGAAAATTACGAAAAACTCTCCAAATTGTGTAATACAGAAAAAAAAATTCACAAATAAGATTGGTGTTGAATATTTTTATATTTTTTAGCTTTTTTGATTTCAAAGCGCATTTATAATTTTGTGATGTTAATTTTTACTGTGAAATGAAAAAAACGAGCTCGAACATGAAACAGCAAATCGAACTGCCATTAATTTTCCCAGTTCTTCTTAAAGTTTAATTGTAAAGCAGTAAAGAATATCTTCGTTTAAAATGTATTTCTTGCATTTATTTGAAAAATTAAGATTCTTTGGGTTTAGATACGGAGTGTATACTTAGTTCTGTGAATAAGTGAATATATATCTTTGAATGAATATCGATTTCTGTATGTTTTCAAAGAGATATTTTTAGAAAGATCCTCAGTTCACTCATTTACTAGAAATAAATTTAAATTCCTCGCATTTAAAGGTGTACATTTAAGCAAATTTAATAATAAAAGCTATTTCATATGCAAATATTTTCATTGATTTAATGCAATTGAAATGTAAACAATTATATCGCGTAAGAAAATAGTTCATACCTTGAGCTTAATAATTTATTATCAGAATAGTTTCATGAGAGTAAGAAATCTATATAAATTAATCATTTTTCCCCAAAACATATTTTTCATTACAATTCATTATTCCTAATATTGATGTAAAATATATAAAAGTAATTTTTAAGAATCATTTTATTTTAGTCTCCTTCATCCAGCAGATGTTAAAATAGATCTAAAAAATGGTTCGCAAATAAGCTTGCTTGTATTCTATATTTTATAATGCTTATATTTTACAGAAAAAAAATATTCAAACTTATTTGTAATGCTTCACTATATTTTGTTTGTCATATTTTAACAGATTCAATTTTTAAATAAAAGTTAAACCCCATCGCAGAGGCGTTTTCGAAAGTGATTTTAAATTTAATCAAACTCATATTAAAGGAAATACTGGAAACAACAAAACTCATGGGCAAAAATTTAAGGGGTGATAGTAAACATATAAACAAGTAATTTTTACGCTACAATGCGCACTATGAGAGCAAGCGGCCAACCGGTAGATAGCGCTGTAATGGAAAATGTAAAGTGTGAGTTTTCTTACACATCTTCATTTCTACCGTGGATTTCAGGAGGCAGGGCGATGTAGTTTTCTGGAAAAGGCGTATTTGCATTTTATGTATGGTTTTGCTAATGTTAATTCTCTGAAAGCCGAAATACTGTACAGGCAGCAATTCCCGAAAAGACACATACCAGACAGAAAAATGTTTGAGAGATTGCATCGGTCCTTGGGTGAAACGAGATCGTTTGTCGCCGGCATGCGTGATACACATCGTGGCAGAAGTGCACGGTCACCAAAAATTGAAAAAGACATTCTGCAAAGATAGGAAGATCATCTAGATATTAACACAGTAGAAGATTTCAGTGCCTTAAATGTGTCCAACTCGATTGTTTGGCGAGTACCGAGTAACGAAGGACTATATACCTATCATGTACAGGAAATGCAAGCCTGCATATTATGTTCCACGTGTCGAGTTTGTATGTTGGATTTTGTAACATCTATCAGCGCAGTCTGATTTTAGTGCTCGTGTTATTCCCGGATGAATGCACCTTTACTTTGCTGGCGTTTCGTATACCCACAACCTTCATGTGGGGGAATGTTGCAATCCAAATTCCACACGTTCTCATTCGTATTAGAAGCGTTTCAGTGTAAATGTTTGGGGTGGAATTGTGGGTGACCATTTGATCGACCTTCTGCCATTCCGACTGAACGGCAGATTAAAATAAGAGTTATTTCCAGAGGTACTTCAACTTATTGTATCTAACATACAAACACGTAAGAGGTTTCAGTACGACGAAGCACCACCCCATTTCAGCTGGGATGTGCGGGGCTATTTAGACTCTAAATTCCCAGGAAAATGGATTGATCAGGGTAGGCTCACACCTTGGCCGCACGCTCACCCGATCTCTCCTGCTTGGACTTTTTCCTGCGTGGTCATTTGTAAAGTCTAGTCTACAAAAGCTCAATCGACTCCGACTCCTAGTTTTCAAGATTTTTGTTGTCATCCTGAGGCCGTGCAAGAAATGCTTGGTGTGTTTGAAAAAGTGCTCCGTTCGCTACAATAAGTTGTACAATAAGTTGTGGCAATGTAGGCGTAACGCCTACATTGCCACAATCAGTTGCTATTTTGAGCGGTTTCTGTTATTTTGTCACACATGCTGTTAATAATATTATTAAGAACCTCCTATATCCGTGTGGTGTTTCGTTCTTTCATGTGACAGTAACTGTTCACCTTTTGCTTTCCTCCTATGCATTATATAGTGAAAATTTCTTGTTTAAATGTTTTCCATCAACCCTAAAATTTTGTTGAGTGACCCATGAGTTTCGAAATACCTTGTGTTCTCTAAGCAGTGAAATTAATTTAAAAAAGAATTTAATTGGTCATGATATATATATAAGTTAATGATTACTCTGTATAAAAATGAAACTCCGAAATACAAATTGAATCAATTTAAAATAATCCATCTATGAACGATGTTAGGATTATAAACTAAAAGATTCTAATTCTTACTAGTAATTTACTCCTGTTTAGAATGACGAAATCAGATGAACCCTAAACTATTTAAAGATAATGAATGGAATGAGGGAAGGGAGAAAATCAATGAGAAAGGTGAAACAAATACAGAATAAAAAAACACTGAACTTAAAAAACTATTTACCGAACAAAAACCTGACTTCAAACTATTTACCGATCATAAACCATTGTGACTCAAGCCTTTAAAAAACGTTTAAATAAATGCTCACCACGAGAAGCCAGACAGCTGGATTTCATATCCCAATTTACGACAGATATTTGCTACCTCCCAGGAAACGAAAACATAACAGCGGATAGCCTTTCCAGAAAAGCTTATATCGAAATGCCAAACCCAATCAACTATGATGAGATTGCAAAATCGTAAGAATCGGATTTAGAGCTTCAAAATTTAATTAGTAAGCCTCAAGGATTACAGTTAAAGAAAATAGTTATGCCAAATTCTGACATCCCTTTATTTTGCATCCCTTTATTATCAATCGGAACTGCTAGTCCTTATATCTCAAAGGAATAACGCCAGCGGATTTTCAGTCAATTGCACAATATATCTCAACCCGGTATTCGAACTACTAAAAAATTAATTCGCTTGCGATTCGTAAGGTCATCAATAGGTAAAGATTGCTCTACTTGGTCTACATATTGTATACCGTGTCAAAAGGCAAAAGTGAGTAGGCATTCTAAAACCCAATTTTGCTCTTTTCCTGACCAAACACGGAGATTTGACCATATGTACCTATTCGGACCTTTCCCACCATCAGCTGGAAATTATTATTGTCTTACGATGATAGACCATTATACACTGTGGCCATCCCGATATAACAGCGGAAACAGTGGCAAGAACTTTCTACAGCCATTGGATAACACGTTTGGGTTGTTCTTCTCGCATAACAACCGATCAAAGCCGCCAATTTGATGGATCTCTTTTTAAAGCACCAGCATATCTGCTAAGAATAAAGAAAATTAGAACGATGACCTACCATCCTCAATCGAATGGTTTAATAGAGGAGTTCCACCGCCCTTTAAAAGCCTACAACACTGTACAATGGGCGTCCGCCTTACCAACCATTTTGCTTGGTTTACGTACTGCTTTTCGAGACTCCATTCAGGCAACAACGGCTGAACTGGTGTACGGTACCACCCTCCGACTTCCAGGGGAATTTTTTAATACTACGCCTTCCGACATTCAGCCTAAGCAGCTGGTGGTCGATTTAAAGGAACATTTCTCTCATATCCGATCACGACCTACTTCGAATCATGGAACTAAAGCAATTTTCATCCATCCGGATCTGAAAACGTCAACACATGTTTTTGTCAGACATGATGGCGCAAAGAAAACCCTCCAAGCACCTTACGATGGACCCTTCAAATTGTTGAGACGAAAGGAAAAAGTCTACGATGTGGACATTTCTGGTCGTAAATCCACCCCGTCGTTGGACAAACTACAACCAGCTTTCGTCGCAATTAATAGCGACTTTCCCGAAACAGACTTGCCTCCACCTAATCAAGACATTACAAAAACGAGTTCTGGACGGATTGTTCGCTTTTCAGAACGTTTCGCATTTAAAGATACTGCGGGGGGAGTGTGCGGCGATTCGCCAACTGGCTGATCATTCGCCGATTGTGGTGACTGCATACCCATATTTGGCTCTGGCACCATCAAACATCACTCACAGATTGTAGAGACAGGCCAAACAGATTCTACAGGTGCTGAGAGGTGTTCCTCGCTAAAGGCAGCAACCCTGGTGTGCGCGCTCCTTCTCTTCTAAAAACTAATTCTCTCTCTTTCCGAGTTGCCCTGTAACTTGATGCTCGCTCAGAGCTCGTTGTACATAATTCAATGGTGTCTTATTAAAGAAATATCTGAAGTTTTGTCTGTTCTGTGTTAAAATCAGAAGCCGCAGCACTAGAAATATTACAAAAATAATAAGCTCATTGGTCAGATTTCAGTATTTTCCTCTTTTGCCTCAAATTTTAATTTAATAACAATTTTTCTACTTTTCTTGAGCAAATTGACTTAAATTACTTCGTCGGTGATATATTAAACATTTAAATTCGTATACTGCTCTTATTCACTTTCCCAAAGCACAATTCTAAGAAGCAAAATAAAAACAAAATTTTGATACCAAAAAATTTGTATAGAGTTCTAATATTTGATCAAATTCAAATCGGTGTCAGTATTAAATATTGCTCAAATGTATATAAACTTAGTGTAGTAAAACGCTTTCGTGTAATTAATCTTACATTTTAAGACTTAAAATACTAGATGATTTTCAAATATATTCCTTGGTAATATTATAAATGTGTAAGAAAAATTTTTATGCATTGTTATGCTCATCATATACATTTCTCTTTCTGATTAATATCTAATAAAAATGCGAGAATTTTAGAAGTGTTTCACAGATTTAAAAATAACAATATAAATTTGAATGCTAATTAAAAATACATTTAAATGAGGGCATATAAACTTAATTCTATATGTATATAGAAATAGTTTACGAAACCGACATGAATAGTCAAAACGCATGACTTACTATCGAAACGATACGCTCCAGTTCTGAATCGTTCCACATTTTTTTTTTTTTTTTTTTTTTTTTACATTTCCCCCAGAGATTCAGACCTACTTCGAAGACCAGCCAACCGAAAATCTAGTTTCCCCACCCCCTCTATTTATTTTTCACTGCCCTGTACCCAGTTCACCAGGATTCGTACTTACTTTGAGTCCGATTCATTCGCAACAGTTTCCTCTCCACCCGTTCTCATATTCCGATCTAGTACGGTGATCGCTTTTTGGATGACAACATACCTTCCTTCCTACTTCCTGCTAAAGATCGATGTTTTATGTTTCGACCATCTTTCTTCTCGTTGGCTTTCCCCTCCTCTCCTTACCATCTACTAGCTTTTTCTAAATTTCTTTCCCATTTTTTTTTCTCCCTCAAGCATTTCACACATATAAAGAATAAGTTTCCATTTTAGGTGCTGGATCTGTAAGGAAGGCATATTACCCTCAGAACTTTTTTTTTTGCACTCGATTTTTTTTTCATGGGTGGGGGTGAAGTACAGAAGACTATATACAGGAGAAAACAGAGAGGAGAATACTCTAAATAATCCAGAAGTTCAAAGATCAGGTTCTGTTGGGAACTTGCATCGGGTTTCTCTCTTTTTCCGATGAACTGGTTCGAAAGATCTGGTTATTCTTTCGATCCACATCCCCACTCTTGACTATATCTAAGAACGGCATTATACAAGTATATAAGACAGAAAGTTGAGATTTATACTTCAAAATTAAGAATATTTTAGTAAACAACTATTGCAAATGAACGTGAGTTCTCTAAGAGGAGAACAATTGATAGAATAGGAAAAATCATGGTAAAAATGAAGGAATGTAAAAAGAACGTATCTCACAAGTTAAAAAGTACACCTGGTGATGTACTTTTTACATTGGAAAAGGCAAGATAATAAAATAGATTTGTAATTTCTTAAGACATTATTTAAACTTATATATCGAGTTGGAAAAAATTAATTTCGGTTTATTATAGTATGTGTTTTTAGTCATTATTCTTCTGTCAATACTACAATTTTTTTTTATTGAAATTTAGTAGAGTACACTCTAAAGTTACTACACAAGCAAATTCCATGTAATTTTTTTTACAACAATTTGGTGTACCATCAATTTTAATATGGACTAAACTGTTCCTTATTAATGGTTTTTACATAGAGCGAAATGGCGCTTTTCAACATATTATAGTTTTTTATTTTTGTAAAGACAAGAAAGCGAATGAGGCTCACACAAAGTTATTTGAAGTTAATAATGTTGGTCGTATAACAGAGTGCACGCAACAGAATTGGTTTTTATTCTTGAGATTTCAGAAATTTTATTCTTCAGATTGTTCACTTAAAGATGATCTACTCTCTTGCCAATTTTCTGCAGTTGATGAAGACAAATTGAAAGCCAGAATTGAATCAAACCTTCACATAAATGTGCGAGAAATTTCATAAATAATAAATGTGTCACATACAACAGTTAAAAATCACATAAGACGTCTTGGACTTGTTAAAAAGCTGAAGATATAAGTTCCGCAAGAATTGAAAAAAACTTCACTTACCACAAAGGGTCAATATTTACGATACGTATTTCAAACGTAATGAAATCGATCCTTTTTTTGCAAACGAATTATTACTAGAGATAACAAATGGATCGTCTACAACATTAATCGAAAAAGATCCAAGCATGATGAACCTGCACAAACTCATGAATTGTCAAAAACATCATGCTGTCAAATTGGTGAGGTTACAAAAGTTATTGTGTATTTTGAGCTGCTTTTAAGCAACCAAATGATAAACTCAGATGTATACTGCCAACAACTTATAAATTTGGAGGAAGCAATCAAACAGAAAATGCCAGAACTGGCAAATCGTAAAGGAATAGTGATCCATCTCGACAATGCGAGGCCCCATACATCTTTATAGATATTATAAGAATATAATTAACTGATCACTAAGTAAATAAGAATCTCTCTATTTGAGTTTAAAAAAAATCTCTATTTTGATAAGTTCTGACTCCCCGTCTTAACTATACCTAATATTTGTTCCTTATTAATTCACTTCAAGTTCAGTCATTAGGTAATCTCAGTTAAAACTACCTATAAGGAAAATATTTTAACTATAGTTAATCTTATTTAAGAATAATCAAAAATGTATATGGGCCTAGCAAATATGAAGCAGAACTTATCTTACAAATGGTAAACTTAATCCGTCTCAATAAAATACTTGTAAATTTTATGCCTTTAAATATCCGTTCTCAGATTTTAGCAGTGAATATCAAGTGCTATAAGACTCTTTCTTCACATATTGAGAGCACTTTCGACCTTGCTACTCAAAGCTTTCAATCTCTTTCGACAACACATATTCCTCCAAATTCCATAATCTACCATCTACTGCCCTTCCATTTATATTATAGCAAATACTTTACAAATGGAAAATCGCAAATTAAATAACGTTATAGAAATGCTCATAAGGTCAATTGAAGGAAAATGCAGAAGAAAAACCCTGTAACATGGTGAATTATGTTTTATAATATCTCTCCTTTTCAAATCTTAATAATACTCTTATTTTACATGTATACCTTTCTAATTTATCTTTTCATACAGGTCGCTTTCAAGGAAAGAAGTTGTTAGAGGTGGGAAGTGGGGCTATAGTACATAATATAGCATCTGCAAGTGCGTACTTTCCAGTCATTGTTCAAAGTGATTTCGTTGAAGATAATCGAGAAACACTCAAACGCTGGCACAAAAAAGACTCACCCTTGGATTGGTCGGAATTTCTAAACATTCCAGCAAAACTTGAAGATTATAAAAGGTTAGAATTGTAGAAAGTATAGTGATTATAGAATCTTGTCACATCTGACAGAAAAACTGGCAGCATTTGAAAACATTAAGAAAAAAGAGCAAATTAATTTTAACCCCTTAAAATTATTTAAGAATAATTCTGGTAGATTTCTATTCCTACATTCTTAGTAAAATAAATATGGCTATGTCTTATTTAAAATATTATAATATCAAGATGCGATTTTAGTTCTTCATCGTTATTCTTGTAAAGTCCCTTAATGGTGTGTTTGAGTTGTATAAATATACAGCGGTGGGAAAAAAAATTAGCAGTCTACGAATAACTTGAAAACGTTTGAAAACTAAAAAAAATATATCAGGGTCTTAAAATTTTGAAAACTACTAAAAATATTATACGCGTTTAATCTAAATGCCGTGTAGATTTTGATATTTTTACTTTTGACATTAGAATAAAGCATTTTTTATAGAATTGTACAAGAGCTAAAGCTGGGGAGTTTTTCATAAATTGGATTATGATTTTCATTGTACTTTAGCATCTGTGTTTTCGTTACTGATTTAATGCGTGATTTACAACGCTAATTTCTTATGAATTTGATAGGTTATAAAAATTATCTAATAACTCAACAGTTAAGAATGGTGATTACATATCATACCTGATAGTCATAATTTAATGACTATTAGGAATGATATGTAATTGAATTTACAATAAAGATTATTTCATTTTGTGTTGTGCATCAGTTCATGTTTAATCTGAATGCAGTACAGATTTTGATATTTTTTCCTTCAATATTACTATAAAGCATTTTTCTACTTAATATTAAAATATCAGGATTAGCTAAAATGTTGTTTTCACTAAAAAAGCTAAATCAAGGAGGATTTCATAAATTGGATTATGATTTTCATTGTATTTTAGCCTGTGTTTCTTATATTTATTTCATGTGTGACTTACAACATTAATATCTTATGAATTTAATAAGTTATAAAATTTATCTAATAATTTAACTGTTAAAAGTGGTGATTATTAATCATACCTGATAGTCATTACATTCAATAAGATTATTTTATTTTGTGATATGTAAAAAAGAAGTTTTCATTGTCGACGGAAGGAACCGTAATTTCGAACTAATGAATCAAGTACGCAGGATAACCTATTAAGTTTTGATTCAAAACAAAATAGTCAGTACCTTATTATTTTAATATATAAAAGAAACTATTTATATGAAGTAAAATTTTAAATAAAATACTTATTTAATTTTTAGAAATGCTTTTAATTTTTAAAAACAAAAATTGACTGAATGCTAAATATAATTCAACATCTTTTTGCTCTTCTGTATTTATAAAATTACCTTTATTGATAAATTCACCAGTATATTAGAATCTATTCAATAATTAAGGTAATGATTACTTGAAAAAAATTCTTTATTGAAAAATAACCTTGATCTAAAAAAACGAAGTTTAGAATAGCGTTCGAAAAACATCAAATACATTTTCATAAATTTAACTATAAATGTCGATATCTAACTTAAAAATTTATATAAAAATATGTAAATATCTCACTCTATAGAAGTTTTATCACTTTTCTCTCAGTACCAATAGTCTTTTAGTACGTTCGATTATGCTCACACACTAGTAACATTACTTAAAAGAAATTTCTGAGGTTGAGCTAAAAGATATTTTTTTATATAAAATTAAATAAAATGTATTAAATCAATTTATTTCACTAATCTTTAATCTGTTTTTAAGTCTTAATCAGTGTATCTTTAATTTTTTCAGCGATGTAAATGAAGTTAGAGCAAAACTGGAATCCCGGATTCGAAATGCTGTGAAAGCTGTTGTACATTGCGATTTCCTCTCTGATGATGTTCTGAATCTTGATGAAATTCCCAATGAAGCTGCTCCTCCGTATGATTTAATCATTGCCATGCTGTGTCTTGAGGTTCCGTGCGTTGACTTTGAGTCTTTTGTTAACGCATTAAAACGATTGAACAAACTCCTCAAAAGAGGTGGAGGTATCATAATCAGCTCATATATTGGTATGGGAACTTGGAATGTGGGAAAGAAGATATTTCCTCATCTTAAGCTAAATTTGACGGAAATTCTAATGGCTGTAGATATGGCAGGATTTGGAAATCATGATGTAAGAAGCTACTCGCCTATCCTTTCTAAACACCCTTGGCAGTACAATGGTTATTATTGCATTGCATCTGAGAAACTTTAATAGGATTCCATAATAAATTCAACAAGTATGCTTCTCCTCAAGTAAACTAACATGTTAATCTCAATTCGTTCGTATCACTATAGTTTTTCTTTTCAAGATTTGTGCAAAATAAATAAAATGAGGACTTACGAAAAAGTCTTTTCTTTTGACATTAAATGCGCGATAAAAATAGCACAATATTACAATTTTTATGGAATAATAGTTTGTGAAATAATAATTACTAGTAAATGATTTTTTTGCCGTTCTAAAATTAATATTATAAATAAATCAGACTTTAACATTACTTCATAAAGCATTTTGAAAAGAGCACTTAATAACTTTATATGGATTACGCGATAATGAGAAAAACATCAGAATATTTAAATTTTATTCCCCTTCCTATTAGTGTGGTCATGTACCTTTTTTTTTCTTCTGTTTTTTAACTTTTAAAATATATGTTCATTTTTTTTCTCTGTCATCTAAAATAATCTTATATATAGGTAATCTTTGTAATCCTAAAGAATTATATTTAGTTAATTTAGAAGATACTATTTTTAAATATATTTCAACTATTTTATTATGTTTAATGAAATATAATTTTAATATTTCAATACACACACACACACACTCACACACACACTCTCTCTCTCTCTCTCTCTCACACACACACACATATATATATATATATATATATATATAAATAATTTTCTTAGAAATGTACAATTATCAATTTGATCTTTCTGATATTTGCATAATAAATTATAAAAAATGTATTTTTGTGATGAGTATTATTTTTCTTTCTATAACTAAGTTAAACATTTCAACCTAAGATATTCTCTGTAGCAAAAATTCGTTTAAAAAATCAGAATACTTTATATGGAATTTCATAAACACGTTTTCCTGAAGTATTTGTGATACTTTGAACTTAATTTTAATTTCCATATTCGTTTCTTTTCATGCTTAAAGTGTAAGTTAGCATTTCAAACTATGAAATGTAACTTTAATTTGATATTCCTAATTTATATTTGCACCTGAGATTGGAAAACTTCTTTGTTCATTCAACGGTTGTTCTCGTATTTTCCTTCTATATATATAAAAAAAAATATAAATATATAAAAAGGCCTAAAAACTCTCATTTGGGTTTATATAGTTGATATCAGATTTCTATCAATGTATTAGTGTCAAATCTTGATTTTTTTTTCGCAAGAGATTGAGTGAGATTAGTGAATCTATTCACGCAAAGATACTAAAATGTGTGACGCTATCCAGTTGCCCGTCTCTTCTGTCAACATAAAGTTTAATCACAAGATCTAAATTTCAATTTTAATTAAAGCACAGAGCAATTAATTAAAGCAGTTTTATCCAAAACATTTTTTTTACTCCTCTTATATAAGGGGAGGCTTTTCACATTTACGTTCCTTTCCACGACTTCTATATTCTAACAACTTTTATAATCTATCAAAGAATACACTTACCGTTATATGATCGGGAGAACCTCCTGCAATTGCTTTGACAGTGTCGAGTCCTAATATCGCCCAACCCCCTATACAGGCCAGAATATTTCAGCACACATCACATCTCATAAGCATTCTTCTTATTACTGTAACCTTAATTATTTTAATTCAATTCTCTGTCGTTTTTATACGATTTTATTATATGTATTCCTTCTATTTCCAAATTTATTTAGTTTGCATCACGTTCCTTCTGATTAGGAAGAAACTGGAAAATTAAATATAAAATCAAAAAGAAACACCATATGTGAATTTGAAGGAAAATGAATCGCTCATGTATATCGTATGTTTCCAATGTACATCATTTTGATAAATAAGGTATATTTATGGAGTATTGAGAGGGAAAAGATAAAATCTTAGAACAAAAAGAAAAGCAACAATCAATGGAGAAAAAGTAGGTGAGTTATTTAGTCACAATAGAATTTTATGTATATTATTTCGCATAAATATCCTCTTCAAGTTCTTATTTAAAATAGCAAATAAGTATGATTTATTTTGAACAAGCAATACTGAGGATTTCGAAAAGCTCTTTGAAAGTAATATCGCGCCGTTAGTCTATCTTCAATGTATGCCAAAGGTTACTTCTGTGGGACGCCTATTTACTACAAGTCAAAAGATTATGTTCTAAATCATTGAAACAGTTACAGGTACTACATTTTGTATCATCATTTAAATTGAATTGTGTAAAAGTAGGGAGCTATGAACATTTTGCGGATGATTCGAGTGCTTAGTAATTCCTCGCTTCTGCATCTTGTCCAATTGAATAATATATTCTTGGTCGTTATGTTCTCTAAGATTTCGAAATATTTGTTTGAATAAAAGCTTTAATTAGTTCTTTTCATTTTCTTTCTGATAATACATCTATTGATGTCTTATGAGACAATCCAGTCGATGTGTACATAGGACTGTGTTATCGATTTTGCGAGACTGTCCACCCCAAAATTCCCCCTCCCCCAAAAAAAGCACAATGTAGATTGCTCTTGTTTATTTTCTTCTTGCCAATATACTCTTTTTACAAATCACTAATTCTACTTGAGTAATGAGAATTCTGTTTTGATGAGAAAATGATCGCTGTCAAATGAGAATTCTAAAATATAACTATTATTGTAGCTTGAAAAGGTTGATGAACATATTGTGAGAACAAATAAAAAAGATTTACTTACCCGTTAAATAAAAGAAAAAGAGGTAATCTTATTGAAATACTTGTATAATAACTTGACCTGAGTCTTTGTAGGCAAATGACACAAAAAAAGTAAGCCAACGCAAATTTTTAAGACACTTGACGAAATTTCTTGAAGATCTCAGCTAACCAACCGCATTCAACATTTATCTTAACAACCAAAAAAAAAAAACTACTTTTTTGATTAGATTGATTGGTTGATTGGTTTTAGGGGGGAATAGAGCAACAAAGGCTACTATCCTCTTTAAAGTACCTTTTTAATTCAATAGGTATCAAAATATTTCATCTTCTGCAAGAATGTCCTGAGTATTTGTTTACTAGCTGCTGACTTTAAAAAAAAATTCTTTGAAATTAAAAAAAGTACTTTGAAAATATTATTGCCTTGCGCCTATTGATTTCTATGTGACTGCGTCACACAGAAATCACCTCTGCAATAACAAGAATATGTTCCATATCATCAGTGATATGGAACATATTCTTGTGATTTATTACAAGTCACAAGAATATGTTCCAAATCACTGATATGGTTAAAAGTACTACAATTTGCATTATCACTTAAATTAAATTTGCACAAAAGCCCAGGAGTTATGTTATGATCATATTGCAGATGATTTAAGTGCTTGATATTTCCTTTCTTCTCTCATTTGTCCAGTTGAATATCATGTCTAAGGTTGGGATGTTTCCTAAAATTTCGAAATATTTATTTCACTAAAAGCTTCAATGGTTCTTTTCATTCTGTCTTTGAAAATATTACTATTCATGTCTTCTGGGGCAATGCAATTAATTTATAAATTGGACTCTGTTACCGATTTTGCGCAATTGTCCGTCTGTTCATTCACACAAAAAATGCAGTGTCCCTATATCCAAAAATGAATCATTTGATTCTGAAAATACGGCTGTATGAAGGTTTTACTGACTATTCTATGAGTGACTTTTGGTGATTTAATATTGCAATTTTTTCTAGTACAGATATCACAGAACAGAAATAGGACATAATTAACAGAATTTTGTTTAATTCTTTAAATTATCTAAAGCTTCGTGTATGGCTAGAGCTTCTGTTGCAAATGTAGAATTAATATATCATTTAAAGTATAGGTGAAAGAGTCCTTTAACGTGATACATCCTATTGATGTTATATTTCGATTTTTTGACTCAGCACCTAACTATTATGAAAAATTATGTGTAAAACCATGTTTCTCTATTTCGTCAAACCGTCCTCTTATCATTGAAGTTTGTAAATCAGATCTGAAAAGATATATATGATAGAAAAAATTATATCTAATGTATTATGTTTCCGGACATACCCAGTTAAAGAGATTTATAAATAAGGCCATCTAAATACATTGAATCAAAAGCACTCTTGATGTCTAAGCTGATTCTCAAGAAAAATTTTCTTTTTCAGTTTAGCATCTAGTACAGTTTTGTGTATAAGAAATGTAATGGTTCTATTGTCTTTAAAGTTCCGTAATGTTGTGAATGAAGTTTTAGTTCTATAGCCAGAAAGTAAGAGATGCGATCAACTAAAATTTTTTCAATTGTTTTAAAGAAAACAGAGGTTAAAGCGCTTGGTCTATACACGAATATATTAATTTTATATTTCCAGGGTTTCGTAATCGGAATTATTATTTCATGTTTCCTAAACTGAGGTACTATGGTTGAATATAATCTAATATAAATGTTGAAATGAGAATCAATGTTGAAAATTGAAAGAGAAAAATGTTAGTTGAATGAGAATAAATATTGAAAATAATCTAGAACAACAAGTTGATTGTTAATCAAGTTTTTGAGGAAAGCGTCTGTAATCTGGTTTGTCCACCAGGAGTTGTGTTTTTAGATGTTAGTATAGCCCTATTTATTTCCGAGTTATAGAATGGCTTATGAAGTAGATTGTTCCCGTTGATGACCAAATTCAAAGGCATCTGTTCATGGGAAATAGGAATGACTGCAAAAAAGTCGGCAAATATATGGGCATGAATTTGATGTCGCGTGATATATCTATTATTAACTTGAAAAATATTTAAAATAGATTCTGAATTTTTATGAGTAGAAAATTTCTTCAGGATAATGTAAAAGGTTCTTGGATTAGATGTATTGTTACATATAGTGTGTCCCAGTTAATTCTCTTTTCAATCTGAATTCTTGTTCTAATCTACATTGTTGTGTGGAATTTATACCTTACAGAGTAGCAACGTTAACTTAAAGGTCATGTCCGTTGTCTCGAGGCCGGGGTTGTTTTCGTCGAGTCGTGATTTCGAGCCCTGATGCCACTATAGACCAACCAAGCAGCGGAGCTGATGTTTGTTAAATCTGGTGGAGGCCCAAGTCTTCCCAATGGCATGGCATGGAAATTTAGAGATGGAGGTTCCAGCTATGGTGTCATACTGACTATTGATTGAGGTTCAAGATTACAAGATCCATTGCCAATATCACCAGTGTGTGAAAATCCTAATTTTCATTTCATGCTTAAATTCTGTATTCATATGGCTTGTAAAATTTCCCAACAATTTTCATAAATATTTCAATATTTAGTTACATTTCTAAAATTTCAATTTCCATATTTTGTGCTTTTAATTATATATCTTACATGATATATATTTGTCTAGTGCTTTATTACTGAAATTTTCACTGTTCCTTTCTGTGTTTGTGTTTTCTCTGTCGCTGTTAGACTGTCTGCCTGCTTGAGTCATTGCATCATGATATCAGTATCCGGTCAGGAAATAATAACGTTAGTGGGGTGTAAATTGATATGCGAAGTATTAGAAAGATGACTTCAAAAATAACGTCGTTAGAACTATGTCGCATCTGTAAACAAATTGCTTGATTTTCTTTTCTTTTAATTTTCAGAATTATGCTTTATTCATTTGTTCTTTGCTCCAACATGTACTACTCTTGTTACCCTGTTGTAAAAATTGTAAGAAAAAAAAATTCTTTTTGTCAATAAATGTTGAGTGGGGGGAGGATTGTCTCCCGCGGGGTTCGTTTGTAACTCTGAGTTCTTTGGATGAGCTTGGTCCTCTTGGGCATTCTGCCTGTATTCCTTGTGTTGCTACCCAGTGTAACGTTAATAAACAATTGCACATTTGCGTTACTGTACATAAATTTAAATAAGCCTGAAAATTCACGTTATCGTGATGAGTAAGTATTTTAATTTTAATTTCTACTATTTCACATGTCATCCTTGTTATCTGACAGTAGTTCAAATTTACGAGTTCTGTCGCCACTAGTTAGTTTTCTTACTCAGGTACAAAGTTAATACAAACTATCTTTTCAAAGCACCACAGATTAAAACTCAAGTAGGCCACACTTATGTTTCCGAGAATTAGATAAGGAAATAAATTGACCTTCGATTGTGGCAGATATACAGTCGAAATCTTTCATAAATAAATGACTGACCTTTTAATCTTTATTTGCTTCATATATGCTATCTAGCTTTCCGAGATTGAGGTTCGAAACCGGATTTATACTGTCTGACAAGACATTTTAAGTTAAAGCGACGTGTAGTGTATTTAATGAAATGGGAAGTGATGATGATATGAAGAAAAACTTTAATGAAAATCTAAAAGCAATCGAATATCATAAAGAACTCAATGACAACTTAAAACTTATAAGAGTTTATTTTGAAGTAACATCTTCTTTCATTTATGATGTTGTCAAATCACGTAAGTAATTTGTATAATGAGTATATATGTATATATATATATATATATACTTTTATATATATATATTAATTTTGCTTTTATATAATAAGTTTTATGGTTACATATAGTTTAATAATATTTTATAACTTAAAGACAGCTGTCCTTTTAAGATATGAAAAGATATTACGTGAATGATATTTTCCAAATATAGCGCAAGAAATTGTTATACTGAAGAATTTAAATGCTTTATTACTTTGAAAAATTGTATTTTTGGATAAAGAATTTTATAGTTTTCTCCTTCATTAAATTCATTTTTGTGGAAAAGTATTCAAAATAGGATTGCTTTAAAGTTAAAGTTCTTAATGTGTTTTATTTGAAATACATTTATCTCTGAGAATTTAGCAAATGAATGATACAGCAGATGCTTTTTTTTTTTTTTTGTTTTTTTGCTTTTTATGTTTTCAAACATTTTCCTATAATATTTTTGAATGTAATATATTCGATTCACCAAAAATTTTAACTTTTAGTTATTGCTGTTTTCAAATAGTTCTCAAAATAGATAATCGTAATATTTACGTTATATGACATTAGCAGAAAGATAAACTTGAATGGGGAAAACTTGACAATTATTTGAAAACATTAATGTGCTATTGCTGAATATTATAAACTGTATGTATTTTAATTAGTTCTAATTTTCTATATAAATGTGTACAATCTTAAATTTTCGTTTGGGTTAGATTGTTGCGTAATATTTTGATATAATATTCTATAACATAGTTTTTTTTAAAAAAAATTCAATGTTAAATTTTCATTATTATAAAACACTAATTCCGTTTATACCCTATAATATAATAATTATTTTTTATTTGAGTTTTTCTCACTTGCAAATATTTATTAATTTTGATGTTCACACTGAAGTATAATTTATCTACTTTAATTTCATTATCCTCGAAATTTCCTTTAAAATTTATTGAATTAACATTTATTTCCTGTATTATAGATACATATTTTCAATTTATTTCTGCAAATCATCAAGTTTGTATCAATAGTTTTTTTCTGCACTTAAAGATCCTCTTAAATGGAAATCGAATTAAAAACATAAGTAATCAATTGCTACTAAAAGCACTTAATATAGTTTTTGTAAAATACTTTTTTAAATTACACAAATAAGAATAATCAAATAAGATAGTACAAAATAAGAAAAATCAAACAAATAAGAAAAGTCACATAAATTTCATACAATATATTCATTTGGGAAATTTATTTTTGAGTCTTTTTTTTCTTCTTAAAATCGTATCTCCAAATTGTTTAGCTGCAATAAAATATAGTCGATCCGAAATGTTTCTCCTGCCCCTCAGGTAAGTACCTGATTTATGAGTATCAATGCGCGATGGGTCTTTTCCTTTTCTCATTGGAGTTGTTGTTTCGGTTAAACAAGGATGAGATATGCGTTGTGCGCCCCAGTGATGTCCTGGCAATCTTTCTCCATTTTGACCTTCCTTCTTATAATTTTTTGTGCCCTTCATTCTTTTCATGCATTTACAGGGATGTGTATGTTTATGATGCACTTCATTTTGAAAATTTGTGCATGTTTGGTGCAGCTCGGCCAAAGACGGCCTTGGCCGTATAAAACCTATCAATCACTCTTTTATTTGAATTAATTAATTTAATTAATTTTTATTTACTTTAATTATTATATTACTTATTTTCAATTAATTCCTTTATGATCGCCAAGTATGAAACAATATTCTATAAAAAAAATTTGGTTGAGTATCATGGAAGCATCGTCAACTGAAAAACAATGTTTTGGTAAAAATTAAGAGACTCAGAGCAGGCAACATTAGTTACAAAATTTCCCTTTTCTGAACTTTCTCCCATTGTTCACTTAATTATGTAAATGCTGTTAACTCCTCAGAACTCCGGAACTCCTTCAGAATATCATAATGCTAATAAAAGGTTACAACAGGTATTTCAAAAGTGGTGATGTGATGTGATTGTTTATTAACGCCACAACACGAGTATTATTGGTGATTGACCTCATAATTTTGAACCTCATTGAAGTGAAGCGATCGGCACATGAGTTTGCACTACCCGCTTCAAAGTTCCACACCAAGCAAATGAAAGACTTGAGACCTCTGACCAACAGGCAACCTTGATCACAGTTCAATAACAGCATCAAACATCATTCAGAAACTCGCTCACTTATTGACCTGAAAACAAAGACGGCATCTGTAAAATCAAAACAGAAATTTCTTTCCTCTCACCACACTTTCAAATTCTTCCGCACACTTTTTTCTATTTTTTAACTACTAAACGTTTATGTTTCTGAAATTTTATAGCTTTTTTTAAAAAAATTCAAAACCTTCCCGACTTTTAAAGGAACTTCGTAGCCATGGATGACTTAAGTGAGCAATACTTGAATTTACCATGATTTATAATGCTCTTGGGGCGGTCGCGAAACGGCAGCGTAGATTCGAACCCTGGTCCAAGGGATCCGAAGGCGACGGGCCTACCAATCAGGCCGAAGAGATATCCCCTCGGGCTGGTTTAGTAAGGCCTTTTAACCAGTGGCGCTGCTGTAGAATGAAGTCGCTACACTCTTAGGAGTGTCCCTGTTCAAGCAGGTATAACAGGCAGTCATGAATAATGTTGGGTGACTTATAATTTAGATTTTAGCGAGACACACACACCGCACCTTGATTTTCTAATCATATAGTTATGATGCGGGACTTTTCACACCATTTTTTACTTTAATGTCATCGCTTTTAAATTTATGAATTTCATATTCAGATTTCACATGTTAAATTTTCATATGTTCACCATTAAACAATTAAACAAACTTTCGTGTCATTAACTGTAATTATTAGAGCATGGCTCTGTTAAAAATTCGGAATTTTAATTTCTTTGCAGTCAAACATTTCGAAATATATATATTAAAAATCTGATTGAACCAAATGTTTACGAAGTTGTGCAATATCAGAGTAGAAATTTACTTTATTGTACTGATGCAGATTTGAAATTTGAATGATTATGATTTGATTGACTTTCTACACTGAATCAGAAGTGATGCAGTGTAGAAATTATGATTTAAACATAATGTAGGAAAAAATTAATATTTGTAAATTTCATTTACCGCAACAAATTATATTTTTATTCAAACTGTGATCCATATTTGCGAAATAACAAAATAAAGAAATACGAACATATTTAGGAATGGAAGAATGCTTGCAACATATAGATTCTGATCCTTTAAAATATTATTTAAAAAGTAGGACTAAAATTGAAGTAATTTGACTTTTAAAACCACTATTAAAAATAGCTGAAACCTTAGGTTTGAATGCAGTTTTTCTCGTACCTTCTCGATATATTTTCTTTCAATTTAGGTCGATTTGAAGGGGAAAAGCTGTTAGAAATAGGAAGCGGTGCAACTGTACACAATATAGCCTCTGCAAGTGCCTACTTCCCGATCATTGTGCAAAGTGAGTTTGTAGAAGATAATCGAGAGGCTCTTAAAGATTGGGTCAAGGGGAATTCGCCACTGGACTGGTCGGAGTTTCTTAGAATGCCAGCTCGACTGGAAGATTTTAAGGGGTAAGGATTGTTAAACGAAACATTTAAAACAATTATAATAATTATACTATGTGTGGCTATTAAATAACTTGACTGACGCTGACAAAGAAGAAGTAAGCATGCGCAAATGCCGGCGAACGACAGCTATTTAGCGTAAGGCCTTCTAATTCAAATGCAGAACCTCTTACTTCTATAAACAGTTCCGTACAGCTGTAGCCTTCGTTCCCATTAGAGTTATTTTATTTTTGTTTCGCTGGAAAATGACAAGTGAACAAAGAGTTATTGTGAGATTTCAAATGAAACTTTTGAATATCGCTACTGACACTTATCGTTTATTGAAAGTAGTGTATGGCATTAAATGTTTATCACATGCTCTTGTTTTTGAGTGATTTAAGCGATTTTAAGATGGCAGAGAAGTCGTTGAAGATGATTCACTCCCTGGTTAACCTCCCACATCAAAAACGGATAACAATATCGAAACAATCGATAATCTGGATTTATCTGACAGCTCGGGTAAGAATTCATGCAATTACTGATACTGAAGAAATTGACAAGAATCCGTATGGAAAATATTTCCACCTAGGCAATGCAGCTGCTTTTCCACATTGTCTGTCAAGAGGTTTCTAACCGAGTACAAGATCCCAGTGTTTGTGCATCCACCTTATTCAACGCATCTTGAGCAAAGAGATTTCTGAAAGAAGGAACTAGAATTGAGTTTTTGAAACTATGATACAGAAAACGGCACTCATCCTGAAGGAATTGACAAAAGACATGTAGGGATAGAGGAGGGGTGTTTATTCTTAAGATGATAATAAGTAAATATGTATGACATAAAAATAAAATGTTTTACAGCTTTAATTTTGTTATTTAACAGTCACACCTCGTATATGACAAATGGAATTTTACAATTCAGATACATCTAATAAAATCTGAAGAATGTGCTTGTAATCCAGTTTTTGTTTTGAGATGTCATTTTGGAGAATGAAGTCAACTGGTAGGACTTAAATATCTCTATTCCGTTGAATATTATCATCATGTTACATTACCTTAAACACAGAAGCAATGTACAGCAAATGGGAGGCATTAGCAAAGCGAGATACAGAGCAAAAAAAGAAAATGCCCATGAACTAATGCTTGACTCCGTGTGTGTTTATACTTGAGAGAAACACGGTTTTCACTTGTGGGAATCGGGATATTACGTGAAAGTAAGAGTAGGTTTAAATATGCGAAATTAGATTAAAGTTAAATATAACAAAATTTAAAAAGTAGGTGATAAAATAAATTTATCACATACATAAAGGAGAGGATCGTTTGACTTGAGGAAAAATATCTGTTCATGTCGCGGAGTGTTTTAATAGTTTCTTTCGTATGATTTCCAAGTTGGGATAATAATAAATTGTATGGATGGTAATAAATTGCACATCTATATTTTTTTTACTTTGCGTGTACAAATAGAAGCTAAATACATTTGAATCAAAAGTGCAACTGAAACTTTACATAAATTTATTTAATGCATTAGAAATTTAGAAATGCATTTGATACATTTAT